>BGPR01000746.1:100722-254868 GCA_013235015.1 Araneus ventricosus
AAGATCTTTACTGTGAAATCAGTTCAACAATTCTTGCTGCTTGTACGCTTCCGGGCAAGATCATCTGTCAAACGGTATCAATCCTGTGGTTTTAAAACCTGGGCGTCAAATCTAGATCTTGTTATTTTAGATTCTCTATGGACCTGCTTAAGTGACAAAACAGCTAATAATACAATTATGTTCCATAGGCTCTGAAACCAAGGGAAAACCGATCTTGTATTTTCCAGTGATAGTCCATAAGCAAAATATTTCACATATTACCGAACGTAATCTCAATAGCTGTAATTTTCTTGACTAGTGATGTTGTCACCAAATCTAGACACACAGAAAGTCTTCTCTAACCCGCCACATCTACAAGCAGTAATAATTTATCGGCAAATGTCGTGAAAAATGATTTTCCTGAAATGCGTAGGTAGTATACGGCCTTTATCTGTAGAGCTTGGATTGAGTGCTTTAAAGAATAAGTCAAGGCTAAAGTAGGTGATATGAGGCGACTCTTAGAAGAAAAGTTTTGCAAAAAGATTTCTCTTGGAGATTTCGATGACGGTGTGCTGTGGAACGCATAAGGACTAAGCTCTTACATAGTTTTTTCGTATTATCGAATGAATTTCAGGCTACTTCAATTTATCAAAGCATCCGTGATATTTAACCCATCAGGTCTTTCTTTCTCTATTCGAGTGATACCAGATGGATTTTATATGCTGATGAAAATACAATGGCGCTTATAAATTATTGACTAAATATTCAGGGCGAGATTCTATAGGCTACCCTAGGCCATGACCTGGGGCGCAAACATTCGGGCAAGTATGTAAAGAAATTACAATAAAATTTCACAAATTTTTCGGAAAATAATTTTTGAATGTGCTGCTGCATATCCATTAATGAAAATATTATATTACTCACATTAAAGAGAAATATTTTATATAGTTTAGATATTGCATTTATTTACAGTGCGCTGGCACTTCGTCCAGTGAAAATATTAAATACACATTTATTTTAAGCGAAAGTTAAAATAAAGTTAAAAAATTATGGAAATCAGTTTTTCTTGAATTATTTATTTCGGAAGTTATGGAAGGAAAGCATGAATTATAAATAAAAAACAATAAATTTCACTGGAATAGTGTAATTTTGGATTCTTTAAAGAGCTTTTATAGATAATCATAAGAACGTTTGAATTGCAATATGTTCCCTGATAGGTATGTGTGAGTTAATCTTACATTTTTCTTCCTACCTTCACTTTATTTTCACGTTTATGGAAAACCAGTCAATAATCATTAATATCTTGGAAAAATTTTCTTTAGAATCTTTGGAAACCATGTTTTAAGATTTTTTCCCTCTTTGGAAATTAAAATAATTTATCTGCAATTTAAATGACATTTATTTACTTACATTTTTTTCCATTTTTCTCCAGATAAATGTTTTCATAAGGAATTTTGACAGATTTCAGCGTATTCAGCAATATGACGTGGGAGAAAAGATGATCGTTGCATTTTTTGTCCTTTTTAAGATTCCCAGTAAGTGCTAATAATTTGTTTATAGTTAGAGACTGAACATTTCCTTAATAATTAGGACAAATATTTGACTTTGGAGGGTTTTTTAAATACTAAAAAATCACACCATTCTAATATTCGAAGACTGCGTTTATCTTGGATGCAAGTATCTTAATATTTTTCACTTAACTCAGCTTTAGGCATGTTTTCCCTTATTAACAATATTACCCATCGCAACTTAAGATATCGAAAATCCATGGTTTCACGAGTCTTTAAAAATGAATAAGAATAACTCTTTTCAGAAAGAGCAAAACGTAGTCTTCATCCTCTCTTCTTAGAGCTCTATTTTGCATGTAAACAAAACTTTTAGTGTTGAGATGATAACTATCCTCTCTTAAAATGTAGTGCTAGAAAATAAATTGTAAGCAGAGAATTTTTTCCTAAGGCGGAACAAAAATCGTTCTAATGGCAAAAAGGAACAGCCTTGTATGAGATCAAAATGTAAAGTTAACACTGTTAAATAATACTTATCAAGTATTAAATATCTTACGAAGACTACACTCCGTAAAAAAAAAATATCCGTTTTTTTTTCCCGGACTTTTCCTGTATATTTGGATTTGGTTTAAAGTTGTTTTGTTAACAAACGGTTTTCACTCGTTTTCCGTCTAACCATAAACGGTTTAAAAAACTTCAGTCTAAATTCTATTTTCTTGGTCATACGGTATTGCTTTCCTGCACGATAACTTTCTTTCTTAAATGTAATTTTATTGTATCTTACTTACAGTTTTATAGGGTTCCATCTCCGTTGTTGCTTCATAATACGTTGCAGCAACCCGTTGTCACCTCATGAAAGCCAACCTTTAAAACGCGTGTTCTGGCACAGTTGATTTTACACCACCAGTGGCACCCAGAGCCTGAGTGATTTTAAACTCAAATAGATTATTTTTACACCATTTTATGAAGTCTCCGGTGGTATATTGGTTAGAGCGACTGCCTTTTATTTCAAGAACGCGATTGATCCCCTGGCTCAGAGGAGTTAGAAGTTTTGGTACCACTTTGCTTCGAATCGTCCAAGTAAGTTCCCAATTAAATTATATCATCTAACCAATTGAAAATTAATAATTAGTTTTTCCTTGATTAATTAACATTCCTAATTGATAATACACTGTGCACATTTCAACTCAACTCGAACAGAGGGAGAAAACAACTCAACTCAGTCGATGTACGTCACTTACTTGATGACTTAATTTTTACGAGAAAAACTTGATTTCATACGGTGAAAAGCTGTGACTACGGATTTACTTCTCTAACTTTACGGAAAACTTGTTCCTGTATGAAACTGTGCCTATTGATTTACTTCTGTAACTTTTACGATTTTGCACTAAACCAACCTAGCTGCCAGTTTAAAAACTGTAAATTTTATGATTTTTTTTTATGTATTAAGAGACTTACACACTGCCAATCACAAATTAAAATTTACCAAAGTGTTTGTTTTCAGTTATAAAGTAATTTAGTGACCTAGACACTTATCCAGAAAATATAATTGCTATTGGTGAACAAACGCTAAAATCGCAGGAATCAGTTCGCGTGATGGCAGTCAGCAAGCTGCACAGCTCATCTAACTGAACACTGTTTTATTCTATATGCTGTAACAAGGTCTTGTTTCCTCCTACAAGATGTGAAATTGGTTCCAAAACTAAATTGACACAGCGCATTTGACTAGTATCAGATGAGACTGAATTGTCTATTATCTGATGTTTGCTAATATTTGAAATATTTGATATAATACAGAAAAACTAAAATTCTTTTGTTTTTTTTTTATCAATACTTCTTAACCACCCGTAATTCTATAACATCTCTATTCATAATTCTAAATACTTCCTTATATTTAACTTTACTTCTTTCACGCTTGTGAATAATTCCTGTTAGTGCAGGAGAGAGTTCCCGATGAAAAAATGAGATCTTCATATCTCCGGAATAATACCTTATCAACTGATTTTAATTAATTTAAAGTTTCTATTTTACTCAAGAACGGATGAGCTTTCCTGCGTTGTTCTTCCACAAATACCTTCTTACATTATATATATATTTTAACATCAAAACTATTAATTTACATGTTGGCAGAATAAAAACTGATCCAAATACAAAAAATCAGCATCAAAACAATACATTAAAAGATAACAAACAATTGGTAACAGAAATTATTAAATCTAAATTAAACAAACACTAAATCGAATTTTTTTTTTAAAGAACTTTAATCTGAAATCATACTAAATAAAAATACCAGTTGATTATGAAAGAAGATTCATTAAATATTATACGAATCTTAAATACTTCCTATGAACTCAATATTATCTTTTCGATTTATATATACTACGCCTCTGACGACTTCTTTCAGTTTGACTGCTCTGAAATAAAAATTTAACCCTGACCCTTATGCATACTCTCCATATTGTTCCCTAAAAGTAGCTTTAAACTTCAAATAGCTATAGACGTTTAATCCACGCAGTCTACATTAACGTAAAATACATTTGTTTTGAACATTAAATTACATGCTATGCTTTTACGTCCAGCAGCATGCTAATTGGCTTAAAACACGCTGATAGAAAGAATTAAACCCAGCAACGTTAATCTTTCCCAGTTCATTGAGTTTCATTTTATACTTATTATCTTAGAGGATTTCTTAAGTAGAAAAAATTGATTGAAATGCGTCGCACAATAAAAGTATTGGGAATTATGCCAAAAAAATATTTTAAAAAAATTATTAGAGAAAAATCGTACGCTAACTTGGCATTGATAATAATTGAAAAGGTAAATTTAAACTTTCAGATGCTGCAAAATAATTTTCGTAGCTGTAATATTTTCTGGAAGCTATTATGAAAAACGCCAAATTTTAGCTTAATTTTAATTTAATTAAATTTTAAATAAAATTTGAAAAAAAACTGCCCTTGAGGTGCTCCATTTCTCCAACCTACAAAGTATACGAAGCAAATTTCCTTTGCTCTTAAACCTAGCGGTGGTCTCCTGTAGAGCGCTAACACACACACACAACACACACAGCTGGCCACACACACACACACACACACACACACACACACACACACACACACACACACACACACACACACACACACACACACACACACACACACACACACACACACACACACACACACACACACACACACACACACACACACACACTTCCTTATTATTAGTAGAGATATCGATAATTGAAGATTTTACCTGCCGCTGACTAGATCGTATTTTTAAGGTAAGAAATTGGGTTTGTATTAAGAAGACATAAAATTACAAAGAAAATATTATTCGATGAAAATTTATTCTATATTTATACTAATTATATTATGGAACTAAGGAAATACAGTAGCACTGTTTTTATGCCATTGAAGGGATTAACGTAAAAAAATGAAAAGACGTATAATCGAAATTGATCAAACAATCCTCATTATTACAAATTTAATGCTACTAATCCGGAATTCATTTAAAAGTAATAATTTATTTTTAACGATAATACATATACGCAGGATCGGAAATAATAATGAAATTTTAAAATAAAATTAGTCATAAAAGGAGAAAACAATAACTTCATGACATATCTGAGTACTACATTTCATTTTATACGATTCACGTGCCTTAAGGTAGGCTTTAATAAAAAATATGTCGACTGACGTTGATTGTTTGTGAATATTAAATCACAGCATTATGAATCGAATTCGTCGACTGAATCTTTTTCGTTAATGTTTTGATAAATAAGTTCATTTAATGGAGTATATTCGTCTTTAAAAGAAGGAAGAAGTCTTCACATTTTCCTCGTTCCGTTACTTCCTGGTTAGGAAATGTTTTCAATTAAGAGGAGCGGAGAATAATAACCGAAACAGAAAATTTGCTTAATTTTCAGCCTGCCTTATTTAGAAAAAAAAAAAATGACGTTTAATAGGCTTATGTCATAAATGATGCACGTTTATAATTATAATAGGTAGAAGTGAATCGGGACTGTGTTGAACGACGTATAAATTAGAAACGTATGAAAAAGTGCTTTATTTTATTTTAAATACTAAAAATAGAACAGATATCAAATATATAAAAAAAACTTTAATTTTTTTTTTATCAGGAGGCAATTAAAAAAGTAAAATATAATTTAAAAAATCTCGACATTGAAGAAAAGTCAAAAAAACCTTTTTAGAATGAAAAAAACAGATGAGAAAAATTCATAAAATGAATATCATAAAAAGAAAAATTCTAAACATTCATTCTAAATTAAATATGTTGGTGTAGGCGAATGAAATCTAATTTACTTCTAGATAATTTCATTAGCTCTGTACGTTTTACAGATATTTGATCTCGAAATTCTTTGACAAAAAATTTATTTTCTACGTTTTAGGAAAATCTTTCTGTGTTTTCTTTAAAAAAGTTTTTTATTTATTTTTTCTAATTAGAAAAAATTCAACAAATTTCTCAAACCCACCATCGAGCAAAGGCATATTATGTATCCAAATTTCTACTTTAACATCCAGGACGATGCTGAAACCGTCGTCTATCTCTAGCATCTAATAAAATGGTTAAAATTTTCTTGACTAGTATACTATATGAGGTCGCTTTTTGAGAGATAGGGAGTCATAACCTAGGGACACTAGGGCAGACGCCTAGATTGGACTGCATCATAGTCAATTCTATTAAATATTTGGGTCAAAAGATAGTTCATACCTATAATGACTTAAATGTGGTGTATTAAATCTTTTTTAAAGAGAAAAAAGAATTGGTTACGGTTAGAGAGAACATTTACACTCATGTCCATAAATTAAAGATAATGAAGTTCAGGCAAAGCAAGAGACAGAAGCAAAACAAATTTGATTTATTTGTAAAAGTCTATTTATTAAACAAAAGGTAAAGAGCAAAATGATGATGTGCTATATGTTTTGATATAATTAATAAAATTAAGATTTTACTCCCTGGAGCAAATTTCAAAAAAAGAACTTGCATTTTACAAAAAAACAGTATAACATGGTTAGTAAGGATGGTTAATACGGAGTATGTCTCCTGATGCAATACTGGCCTTACAACGCCTAGGGCTTAAGGAGTATCAAAATTATCAATCTGATCTTGGGAATATTACATCACTCATCGGGCCAAATGCCTCCAAGTTCCAGACAGGGTGGGGCTGACGGGCTGGAAGTTCGTCGGCCGGCTATTATCCTACACATGCTCCATTGGATTCAAGTCCGATGAGTATGCTGGCCAATCCATACTGGGTGATATCCTCCGATTGAAGGTATTCACCCATACGTTTGTACGGTGAGGACGGTCGTTGTCATCCATAAATGAAATTCAGCACCACGGCGCCCCTGAAACAAACGTACAGCACGCAGAACAACATCCTGATAGATGTGGCTTGTCAACGTTACACTCTGAACATGCAATAAATTTGGAACCGAGAATACCTCCTCCCCTAAACGAGCCATCCTGCACCACCGTAACGGTGTCTTTCAATGGTGTTCTTGCGGTAACGGGGTACCTGGCGCTCTCCATATGAAAGTTACAGAATCAGACTGCAAACTAAACCTGGACCTGTCGGAAAACATCACACAAGACCACTCATTGCGGTGTCCACAATGCATGCCTCTACTCCAGGCTAATAATAGGCAGGCGACAGTGAGTTGCGGTAAGTGGAACACATCTGACAGGCCTATTGAGCATATAGACCAATGTGCCCTGCTGTCTGTACGGTCTGCCTTTAAACTGTCGTACTGGTAGCTGAAGAGAGCTTTCGACGAGGTCTGATGCTGTGCTCCGTCTGTTTCCTTTTGAGTAGTAACTGCCAACACTGGTCCCTATTCATGCTGTAACTCGGGGGGGCGACCTGTGCTGCAACATCTACTACCACTAATCTTGAATCAAGCTGCCAAAGCCTGAGATGACACTCAAGGATTCCCAAGTCTCGGATACTCTCCAGCTGGGTACGTCCACATTCCAGTCGTCCGATAATTCTACCACGTGTAAAAAATCATCCAATGTTTCCTTTGTGCCATAACTATGTTAAGTTAGTTTGCACTGAAAGGTTTTAAAGCGCTTGTAATTTTACTTTGCCACTCATTCCCTTATATACCCTCTTACACTCCTCACTGTGACTTACCATCCGCGCCATCTAGTGGTTTCCTGTAATTTGCATATTCTTCTTCAGATGTGTGTGATAATTCTACAGGTGAAATTTTTATTTTAGAGTTCACCTCTGTGTGATTCGAATTATCCTTAACACTTATGGACAAGGAGTGTATATTAGGTATCATCCATTGATTATTCTTTTAAATAAAAGCATTGGGGCTTAAGCCCCATGCTTTTAAAGTAGGAAAAGACAACTTTATCCACCTTGGCTAAAAAATTTAGTATAATACTTTATTAAAATAGAAAAGATAAGGTCAGGAGAAATTTTTTTGTTATGTCCAAAGGTTGCCTTTCACCCGAGAAGTCAAAATTCACCCTGTTTAAACTATGGATATTGTCTTTAACTTTACTTTACACTCATGACACTCCTGTATCCAGAGATAAAAATCTCCGGTTTGCACCTGAATGAGTGCGCCTCAGAAACTTTATTGAACAACAACAAATAAAAAAGGTTAGATACAGTGTTTCTAACATCATCGACGAAAAAAAACATGTGATACCTTAAAATGATCAAAATGTGTGTTTATATGAAGAAAGACTCATGAAACAAAAAATAATTTTAAGATTGGTCCCAAAAGTTCACTGCACTATATACTTGTAGAGGACTGAAAAGGGTCCAGATATTGAACCTCTAGAAATAATCTTAGTCCATAAATCTGAGGTTCATGAGAGAAATTAATGGAGTTTGAGAACTACACTGGTGTCTGGTATTGTTCTAAGGAGGTTCTATTTTCAGAGTGAAGATATGAATTTAACTATTTTTATTCTTGATAGTGCATTTGAAAGTACGCTTTTCCACTCAAATTTGGAGCATTTCTGCACTTGGTTTTGTAAAATGATAAGATAATGTCATGTGACAAGAAGTTGCAGTGGTGAGGTGGTCTCCTTTCCTTCGCATGTGCAGGATATCTGAATGAGGAAGCCGGAATCTATAGAGATAGCTGGAAAAGGATCAAAGTCCTGTGCTTAAGACAATTAAACATCAATTTACAGATAATTCCTGTAAATACTTAAAATATTACATAGAAGGAGAACCAATAAAGAGGAAATTAGCATCACTACATCATACTATGTCTTAGCCGCAAAACCCTCTACTAGAACACGTTAATAATAATGAAAAAAAACAGTGTGATAAAAAATTTAAAAATAAGAAAAACCTTTGTTCTGAAAGAAAATCGGGGAAATGCTGAGCGTAAAAGGCACAAAAACCCAAGAAAACTTTTGATTCTGATGCATGATGGGTGAAAATAGTCTGTATTTACTGTTTTAAATCCATTGAATATCAAGGTTTAAGGAACAGGGTACAATGCACTGAGTGTAAGAGGTAGGCTCATGAGAACTGATGAATGGCAATTCAAAATATTTGTTTGTATAAATTGTGAGAATGATTTTGAAGACTATTAGGATCCACCGTAATTGTTTATAATCTATTATGTACTTCTTTTGAAATAAACTTAGGTCTTTGTATTTAATCGGTTGCATTTTAATCTACTGTAAGCCTCCTATTGAACTCATTTTTTGTCGTGTAAACGTGCCGCCCCAGGCATTGTGTAAAACTTGTCCTGATCAAGGTAAAAGAAAAATGGTATAATCTTCAAAAAATATAATAATTTAAAGTACTTAAAAATATAAACTAGATGTCTTAATGTCTAACTTTAATTAATTGGTAATGAAAATGAGAGAAATACTTTAAAGCCCTTAAAATAGAAAAATAAAAATTTAAAAAAGTGTGTAAATCCGTCTCGGATTTCTCTTACTCTTATGAAACAAAGGGAGAAGAAGTGACGCAGTACATAAAATGTCCTAATGATCTTCTGGCATTGTGAGATGGTGAATTTGAGAATCAAAAAATATTTTATCAATTGTGCTTAAAGAAATTGGTGGTCCAATTTGGGGAAACCAATGGTCCAACCTAGGAAAATAGCTCTTTGATCCTGCTGAAGAGCAATTTTTTTTGGGTTTATTTTTCATACTTTTGAAGTGCATTTCATAAAAAAAGTTAATCACATTGTTTTGAAGAAAATACTTGAAAATATTCTACCACTTGTTTTCATTAAGATTTTACTTATCATATACATTAAAAACAGGGTTATTCAAATCTGGCAACCTTCCCTCTTTTTCAAATAAAGAAGATCAATATTTTATTTGCACTGTTTTATGCCAGTTAAGTTTCTTTCATCTTAAAATAAACAAATTTTCAAAATGAATTGTACTTAATATAATTTAAGTTCTCAGCAGAAAGAAGAAATCCAATTAGCAATTCAAGCCACACTCCAATCTGCGACGAGCCAAAGCCATGATTTAAATGCAAGGGCTCTTTCATCAGGCCTTCAAAATCGGGTCTTTGAAACCTGCTCAGGATCTCAATTTCTCCAAAAGCTATGGGAGCTGGAACCCCAGTCCGAAAATGTTAATTGGCCACTTCGATGTAATCTCTTTTCTCATCTATTATAGATTCATGCTCTGAAATTTTTTGATAAGTAAAGCACATTTTTCTATTATACTAAATGACTTTTTTTTTTAATCTTAAAAATTTATTTCATAGTTTTTTTTGTGTTGTAAATAAACAAATGTTAATATTACTTGATGTATCTTTTGTCTTCAAAAAATCTGTTACAGATATATTTTTGAAATTTTATAGAAGTAAAGCAGATCTTTTCATACCGAAATTAGCTTTGGTTATTATTTTAATTTTTATAAATTTACAAAAATGTTTAATTTCTAGGACATAGTGAAATTTTACCCTATTTCCGACACAAAAAAATTCAAAGAAATAAAGTTTTGAGTTTTTTTAAAAATCCTATCAGCATAATGAAAGCACTTACTTGTATAAAAAGTTTCAAACATGTATCTATAACAGAATTTGAGGAAAGGTACATCGAAATAATTTCATTATTTTACTCTTGACACAATAGGAAAATAATTTTATTTTAAAAAAATCATTTCAGTATAATGAGAAAGATGTACTTTACTTGTTTAAAAAATTTCAAACATAAATCAACAGATTTTGAGAAAAAAGTATATCGAAGAACAGGGTTAGGCTAATCTGGACTTAGGTTCCAACTTCCCAAGATTCCAATTGGAGATACCAAGGTGAAGAATTCTTCTGATTACAAAATGCAACTTCTGTCATTCCTTCGACACACAACGAAGGACTGCTTCTATAAAATTCCGTTGCAAATGTGCTGGCCATCACCTATCGAGAGATTGCACCAATAATCATCTGTGTTGTATTAACTGCTACTGCCATAATCTAAATTTCGGAATTACATATCCCACTAAACATACAACTAAAGGCAGTAATTTGTAAAAAAGTCTCATAAGTGAAATCAACCAATATAGAAACTCTTCACGTCATTAATGAAAGACACTAATTGTAATAATATTGTTAATACTAATGCAATAATATTGTTAGCTTATTTCCTTTTCCTTCTAGTTAGTTTAATGAAACCATTTTCCAATCATTTTATTACTTATTTTCAACTCTCATAAAGATACTCCAAAATGCATCTTCATCTTTAACGTTTGTTACAGTGCACAAACTTACTCTCTTTGATCTCAGTTTAATTCCATACATCAGGAGATACTCTGATTGGTCAATTCATGTGTAAATCTTATATGCTATGTAAAATTTATACTTGTTAAATTATTTGTACATCAAGTCTATGTGTAACCATCGTATCTAATGTATGTATGTTTCTTTTTTTTGTGGAATCAATAAGATTCTACTACGCACACTCCACCTTAACTGCCAAAACCAAGGTGAGATCTTATCTTGGAGTCGGGGATGCAGCAGAGTATTTCTTAAGGTTATTCCGCAATGCTGGTTTTGTTAAAGTACTCTGAACCAAAATTAGTTAAAATGAATCTAGCTTTTAAGATTTAAATTAGTTCATGGTCTCAGGCCATTTTTGAACATGGGAAATTATTTTATATGAAGATGAGTATTGTTTGTCTTTACAAATCTGCAGTTTTGTCCCATTTCTATGTATCCGCACATATTTTCTTCAAAGAAAAAAAGGAAAATACATTGGTGAAATTTTTAAAGTCCAAAAGTTAATTAAAATTCTCAGTCACGGAAACAAATTCAAGCATTTTTGCTTGTTCTCTCGTCTTTATTTCCGATTCATCGAAACGATTTTAAAAATCTGCACATCTTTAAGATTCAAACAAATTATCGTCATGATTAAGAAAAACGAATTGCTGTACGTTTCTCCTTAATTTTAAATACATTTAAAGATTTTTGTTATGATTTTAACATGTTTCTTTCTATTGTGAGAGAAATTGAACTTACCTGTATTTTCGTAGTTTTAGATGTTTCCACTCTTTCAGAGATTCCATTCCCTATTATTCTTGTAGAGCGAGACGAAATTTATGCTCTTTATACACTACTAATACACGAGTCGATATATTATGCCTTCCAGTCTTTTTAACAAAATTCCTTTAATAATTAATTTTGTTCTATTTTCATTTTGTAAGCTATTTTTTGAATACTTCTACTCTTGAAATTTTAAGTTTCATGTGTTTTAATGAGATTAAAATACTCTGCTCGTTGTGTGTTATATAGTTCTAACTTTTTTCCCTGATTACCACAATTTTACTCAAATATTTGAATTCACATTATATTTTTTTAATTGCTAAAGTTCTAAGAAAGCTATTGTTTCTTTCTTGAAATACTTATAACTATAATTAACTCTGAAGAGGATTTTCAAATTCTAAACGTTGGTTTGATGTTATAAGTTCTTTAAAAATAATAGTTTCTAACCTGCGTTTATTTGAATGAAGCTACTTTTTATTTCCATTTGATTATTTGTACAATGAAATTGTTTCTGCCATCTACAAAAGTCTTATAATGTTATAATTGTTTTTTCTTAATTGCTAATTTATCGCTTACTCAATAATATGGCTCTTTTATTTGATCCCTTTCTAAAAAAATGGAAAAGAAACTTTTACTCTTCTGAAAAATTCTATTAATTGGAAAATTTGACTTTGTCTTTTTATCAATGGATTATTTTAGCAATATTTCTTTCTGATTGCTCTTGGAAATTAAGTTCTTTCTTGGAGATTTATTCTCGTTTAGTGTTCTGTTACTACATCATATTATTCTTCCACCCAATATGCTTATTAATGACGCAGAAGTTTCGTAAACTATTTATTCTTAACTTTACGTGTTAAATTTGGCCTATGGGCAGACATTTAGTTCAAAACATAATATTAAAACGCTTTATGCCGAAAAGCAGACAAAGTAATCCATTCATCACGAGTTCCAATTTCTATTAATGCATTTTCAGTCTTATCAAAAATATGAGTGGAAATTTTAATAGTTTATTCATTTACGTACTCTAACTGGCTAGGAAAGCTACTATTAATGTATATGAAAATGCTAATGTCAAAAGCAACAAATATTCAATGTTTTCATTTTACGACTGAGAATTCAAATACAGATGTTTTGTAGGATAGAATGAATATTTTGGAGTGAATATTCTTTGCCTTAAAATGACTAAACTTTTATAGTTTAAAAGGATCTAAATTTAATACAATTCCCACACCTTGGATATATTTATAACAGAAGCAAGTTTATTAATGCATAAATGTTGATTTATTAAATGTAGTGAAACTAGATTTAGAAAGTCATAGAATAAAATTTAAATTTTTGATTTTATTTTTTTGTCTATTTAATGACTAAAAAAATCATATTTACATTATGTTCTAATGCATTGACTGGATCGAAAGAGTGATCAACAATTTTGAGGTGTCAATCAAATGTCTTGCAAAAATAATTTTCTTTCTAATAACTTACTGAAATTAGTCCCATAAACATCACCCAAAAGAGGTGCAATATACGTTGAACGATATTTGGCAATTAGGATCAAATTCTAAGAGGAAAATCTTTAACATATGCATAAAGCTTAGTAATCTTAAAGACTTATATCTGGATGATGGAAGAGGGAAGAAATTTTAAACTGAGTTAAGTACTTGGTTTAATGAGCCATTAGGATGTTTGTTGAACTGCTCTCAAATTATTCAGACGACGACAGTAGATATCTACAGTAATTGTTTGATTATTTTCTAACGGTTGATTATAGACTATACCATTTTCATACTGGACCATTTAAGGGAGAACTCTTTAATGCATCCTGGCTTTGGTGTGGGACTAAGCTTCTTGTTTAACCTACATTGTTTTGTATAGAACATGCAAGTACTTAGTTTTATCACTAGCCATAATTTTACTTTCGTGGCGCTTCCGCCAAGTCTCTCTGGCAACGAGAATGTAAGAGGATACTCATCTTGACAATTGGAATCGAGTTTAATATGGATTATAGAAACCAGCATAAGACTTACTAATTCGTTTCAAATGTTACATTCCTGTCAATTGTTGCTACATTGAACGTAATCTGTCTGTCTATCCCAGTGCTGCATGGATTTGAACATCCTCATTGCCTCAATTGTCATCATCATTTTCCCTATAGTGGACCATATCTAGGTTCATCTTCACGATTCAAATTTCCATCTCAAAACTTTTAAAGCCACCACCTTTGATATTAACATTCACTAATAGCATTAGAAGGTACTCAAAATATCTTCCGATAAATATAGCCTAAATATCTTCTAGCTGTATCCATAAAACCAAAATGTCTTGGCTATGAAGCGAAGCAGATATGTAACTTGAATAGTGATTATTAGTTGATTAAATTCTTTTTTTTCCACTTAAGTTTCAATACCATCCTTTCTATATATTGAAAATAAGAAAGGAATAGTATGACTGAAGTAAAAGAAAAGAATAATCACCAATAGGTATAAAAGTTATATAATAATTATGGGGTTTATACGCTTCATTTTGTAATCTAAACTCTTGCTTCACTTTTGATTAGATTCTTCAATATTAGCAAATCACTGAATAAATTTACTGGAGAAGTACTGAAGTGAATCCTTTAATAATAGTTAAATGAATATTTATACTTTAAGCAGTTAATTTTATAAAATATTTAGCCTAATAATTGCCACTCTGAATATTTTTTGTTTGGAATTATTGCCGTAAAACCATTTAACTTCTTTTAAACTGCAATCCATATGCCTAAATTAACTAACGCACTTGTTGTCAATTTGATTTCTTCCATTTGACAAAACGAAATTATTATTTATACTTAGAATCATTTTCTCATCCATATTACAGTAGACTCTTGAGGAAAAAAACTTCTTATGATTTGAAGAAATTATCAGATTGAATAAAACAACTACTAGAAAAAAAGAAACACTTTATAACTTTTACATAATGATACGTACATACAAAGCAAAAACATACAAAGAATGAAGACATAGCATCAATATTTCCACACGGGCAGTAATCGCAAGACTGAAAGTTATAAAAAGGAACGTCAATCCAGAAACAGACTTGCCTCTTCGATGCGAATGATCAAGAAATACTTTGACTTCTCCCTTCACGAGTTCGAAAAAAGTTCTCAGATCTATTGATTGACAAGGAAAGTCTAGAATAAGTAGTATCACTGATGTGTCAGACCTTTGATTTATGGAAGAATAAGTATAAAAAACATTCAGATTAGAAATAAAGTACTGTGATATTATTCTGCATCAGCTCATTATTTTATAGTATAAACAAGAGAAGGGAAAAGCAGGGCCAAATACAACAATAAGTTATTCAAATACCCCAGAAAAGCAGAGCAGACTTGTTTTCGTCTGAGAAGTACAACAAAGCTTTAACATAGAAATCACAAAGATTAAACAAATCTAAAAATACTTATTTACATGTATGTAGAATATTTGAATATGATGAAAAAAAATTGTCATCTGTTTCCATTTGCATCGGAAAATTATTGTTGATATTAATTAATCTGTTTTAGACAATAAATTATGAAAGTAACATACAATTTTTCTTTATCGAAATGATTAAATTGGCACAGTATGTATTAAGAGATAACTTATTTTATCACAGATTCAAAACAAATTTTAAATATTTTTCTTAAAATTTGAGTGTCAGTATCAAAATCTAAAACACGTACAGAATATTAAAAGGTTTTTTCTGAATAAAATACAGAAATTCATTCTTACATAAAAAAAGATTTTTCAACTGAAGATAATTCATATTTTTAAATTAAAAGATCAGCAAAAATCGAAAGATGACAGTTATTAGAAACACAACGTAAAACAACTTTTGTGCGACTGAGAACGTTAGGTCCCCATACTATCCCCTATCTTCGTTATCATTGAATGTTTGTAAATTTATAGCCCATTGAATGGGGATACTAACCAACGTCCAAACAGTGAATTAAACAGTTCTACTGTGTGTATATTAGTAACACTTTTATTCAGCTCCAATGTCGCCAAGGAGCGGTGCGATTGCTGCTGCTGCTGGTTCTGGTTCAGGCTGTGGCAAAATCTTTTGTTCGTTTACTTCTGAAGCAGCTGCTTGGAAACCAGCTGGGGGTGGTGGGCGATAAGCACCACTTCCTTTTAAACTTTCGTTCGGGTGGTCGGGATTTTCTCGGTGAGGGAAAACTTGCCTCTGGTTAGGGGGCTGGTGACCAGGAATCTGTCTGTTTGGATAATCTGGTCGAACTTGAGTTCCAGATCCTGAAGAAGTCGACGATCCTTGATATGCTGGCTTAACTTGAGAACTTGTTATGGTGTTTTGAGAGGGAGTTCCTTGTTTTGTACCTTGGCTGATTCTGGATGGTGTAGAGATAGGTTGATAAGGTGCATTTGGCTGACCAAATTCTGGTTTAGGATAAACGTCAGGTCCTCGAGTGTAGCTAGAGCCGCTATCATATTCAGGCCTAGGTACTTTCGATGGTATGCCTAGCTGGGAAGATGATTGTGGTTGATAACCACCAGCCGTCTTTACTCCTGAAGTTGTCTTTACTCCAGATGTCGTTTTCACTCCTGAAGTAGCAGGAATTTTTGTACGTTGTGGAACATATGCTCCATCCCCTCGAGAAGGAGTGCTAACTGGAGATGGATATCCGCTTGCAATCGGTCGGTTTTGTCCGGTCGAAGTCGTTTTCTGCTCATAAGCAGTCGAAGGTGAAGATGGTGGCCCCGATGGGCGACTTTGTGGTCTTGGTTGATTGTAACCTGATCCGCCTTTTACGTTAGCATTAGGGTGATCAATTGGCTGGTGAGAAGGAAATCGTGGTTCAGATGGTCGTGAAACGCTCTGAATTTGAGATGGCTGCTTAATTCTACCAGGCTGTGGAGCTGGTGGCTGAGGACGTGTTTTTTCATATAACTGGCTATCAACTGGAGTAGGTCTCTTTACTGCAGCAGGAATTGAAGGTGGTTGAGGTCTGGAAACTACTACTGGTGCCCGTGGCCGTTGCACCTGTGGCTGAGGATGTCGGCTACCTTGTGGCAATTTAACACCTGAGACAGAAGTAGAAGGAGATTTTACTCCTTGTGGCTGCTGATGTATTACAGGATCTCGATAATCTGCCCCTTTTATTTCACGCTGGGGATGGTCTATTACTTGAATTGGTGGTTGGTATACTCCTCTGGAAGGTTCACTTGGCTTTTTGATTCGGTCTTGTTGCGGTGGCTTGTATCCAGTTGATGTTGATGTGCTAGGTCGCTTTTCTCCAGTAGGTTTCACGGCACTGACTGTTACGTCAGGACGTGGACGAACAGGCTGAGGTGGCACGTATCCGCCTTGTGGAGAAGATGGTCGACCGATTCTAGTTGGTTCAAATCTTGGGATTTGTGGAGGCGGCTGGTTGTATCCAGGGCCACCTTTGATGTTAGAATTGGGATGATCGGAAGCTGGTGGAAAAACAGGCCTTGGTTGTTGAGGTGGCCTTGGTTGCTGAGGAGGCCTTGGTTGCTGAGGTGGACGAACTCCAGTTGATACTTGTGGTCTAGATGGCGGACGACCTGCAGGTTTCTGTTGCTCATTTACAATGGATGGAGACACAGGTGGTTGAGGTTGAGGTTTTCCATAATTAGGCTCAACGGGCTTCTGAGATATTGGTGGAGGAACATAAGGTCTGGAAGGTGGCTGAGGGGGTTTAGTGAAACCAACATTTGTTACTTCTTGCTGAACTGGGGGTGGGACAAACGAAGTTGGTGGTTTTGAAGGTTGCCTAGGAGGTGGTGGCGGAGGTGGAGGAACGTATTCAGTATCTACATGTTCTTGTTGAACGGTTGAAGGTGGAACATAAGAGGGTCTGCCTATAGGCCTTTGTGGTATTGGCCTTGGTGAAACAGGTCGCGGAGCAACGGGTCTTGGGGAAACAGGATAGCCTGGATATTCAGAACCTACAGGACGGCTAGGTTGAGGAACTCGTGGTTGTTGAGGTGGTTGATATCCTACATTGCCTTTTAAATTAGAATCTGGATGATATTCTGACTGAGTAACAGAAACAGGAATTCTAGGAATCGATACTGATCCTTCTGGCTGTCTGATTATTGGTGGAGTAAGAGGTGGACGAGATACACGAGGTGGAGAAATTACAGGAGGAAATGAAGGTCTTGGAGTTTTAGGTGGAGGTGGTGGAGGTAGAGGCAGTGAAACTGGTTTAGGAGGCTGGTAACCATCAAACTGATAACCAGAATCTTCTTCTTGTTGAATAGATGGTGGATAAGGCTGTTGAGGTCGTCTGCTACCTGAACCATGATCTACCGTTTGAGTTGGATATTGAGGTTTTACATCAACTCGTGGTGGCTGAGGTTGGATCCTAGGCGGTTGTGGTTGAATCCTAGGAGGCTGAGGCTGAATCCTAGGTGGTTGAGGTTGAGGCTGAATTCTTGGTGGTTGTGGCTGAGGCTGAATCCTTGGTGGCTGAGGTTGTATTCTTGGTGGTTGTGGTTGAGGTTGTGGTTGAAATACTGGTGTCTCAGGTCGCTGAACAGGGTATTGAGGTTGAAATACTGGTCTCTCAGGTCGCTGAACAGGTTGTTGAGGTTGAAATACTGGTGTCTCAGGTCGCTGGACAGGGTATTGAGGTTGAAATACTGGTGTCTCAGGTCGCTGAACAGAAGGTTGAGGTTCATTTCTTGGAGGAGGAGGGGGAATGCTCACTCTAGGAGGAATCGAACCTATTGATGGAGGTTGATCTGGTTGCCTAGGATAATTTGGAATAGATGGTTGCTGACCTCCAGTTACTCGTCCTTGACCAGGTTTGAATAATACATCTGGAACTTTCCCAATATCAGCATTAACGTTATAAAAGTTAGGGCTTTCATTACAGTCGAAATTGTACCAGAAATCACAAGCTAAAATTCTTTGATTGAAATTTGTTCCTGGTCCACAAAGAAAACTTTCTTTACGGTCTTCGAAGCATACGTGGTACACCTAAGTGAAAAATAAAAGAAAATTAAATTACGACATTATCTTGCTATTATTTGATTAATTTAAAAATATTTTGGCAATTATTTCAAGGCTTTTTTAATAAATATGACGAAACGCATAATCTAGATATCTGATCTTTTACGTACTTTAAGAGTTAATATAGGCATAAAATGTTATTACAAAGTTCTGCATTGCTTAATTTACAATTAAAAAAGCAAACGGTAGCTTATAGTTCAATGCGACTTCACTTTTTATGTCATCTGACATAAATTATCCACTTATACACCTTACAACGAGTAGAAGTCATTAGTTACAGAAGCTACAGAAATTCATTAGAAAGCCTGATATTACAATTACATAGTTAATTATTTTTTCATTGAAGTACAGATATTATTTACAGATGTAAAAAGAGCCATTTATTGTTATTTTTAATTAGTATTTAAAAAAAGATAACATTGGTTAAATGGAGTAATGAAAATTAAGTAATTAATTTAATGTAATGAATATTACCTGGCATTGTGTTTCCACGTCAGCATAGAGACCAGGATTGTATGGTTGAGCAGAACAACTGAAACTTGTCTGTGGTATCGTTGGAGTTTCTCCTTTTACATATCCATCGTGCCTTTGAAGTACGCCATCGAATCCAAGAGCTTGCGCATTGTCACCCTCATCTCCTCTGGCTCCACCCTCGTTGTAGGATTGCTGTAAAATGATATAATGAATGTATAGGCTTTTCGTGGAATTGTGAATAAGTAATCTTTTATTGTACTATCATTTTTCTATTGAGAAGGTAAAAAGAATAAAATGGGGAAGGAAAGAGTTTCCAAAAAAATTAAAATCCTCATGGTCTTATTCTGTAATGAACAATATCAGACGATGAATTAAAATCTCTTAAGAAGAGTGCTGAAGATTAATTCATAATTTAAATAGCCAAGAAAAGCTAAGTGTTCGGGTTGAAACTGCTAACATGCTGTTGTCTTGGCTACAAGCCTATAATTGAAGGGAATTATCCCAACTTAAGGTATAAATATTTCCAGTAACATGTTACCCTTTTTTAAATTCAAGCGAAAGAAATTATCAAAACTGCAAAATTATTAAAAGCTTAAGAATGAGTAAAACACAGATTAATAAAGCGCATCAGTATAGCTTCTGTGCAGAACTAATTCTTTCAAGGTATAAAGTGTAATTTTTAAATGGTTTTAGAAGTGTACGATGACTCACTCATGCGAAGTGCAGAGCTTTAAATGGATATCTGTTCACCAAAATATTTAAAATGTAAAACTACAATCTCTCTTATTATGACAATTTTTTTCTACGAAGTATTAGTTGAAATAAATGTGTCATATTATTTCAGTAATTATCACTACCCTGCAATTTTTTAATATATTACAGTAAGAAACACAGTTGCGTAAAAGGGGACAGCTATGTGGTTTGTGATAAATATATTTATATAATATACATATGTTGTTTCCAAAAAATAGTATGAATATAGAAAATTTTACTTACACATTCTGAAATTTGAATACACAAATTACCTGAAAAAGAAATAAGTATTATAAAATAGGTAATAAAAGAGGAATATGCAAAAAATTATTAAATATAATAATTTTTTGTATAAAAAGTTATCATGTTTAGAGTATATAAATAAACCTAAAATACATTTTTGTTGGAATTCATTCAGACTGATGCAAAAGTTTGGTACTTTTGCTATTTATTCAGAATCCGAAATCAAAATAGAAAAATTGACGTTATAATGAGAAATCTTGATTTGACGATATCTTGATGTACATCTGGTAGCCGATAAAGATATTCTTGAATCTAGAATGTTTCAATCTGAAAATTGAACTATTTTGACAACAGCCATTTTACGAAATATTTAAAATATGCTAGTATTTACAGAATATCCAAAAAATATTTTGTTTCGAAAACTTAAGGAAAAGTTGTTTATCGAATCATTATCCGACATTTTTGTAAAAAGTTTTCTTCTCAGATTAGAATAATTTAAAAAAGTTTTCTATTACATGTGATAAGAAAGGCGATGCCATATTAAGACAAAAATAAAATTATATTATCGTTCTTATTTATCACTATTTCAATTTTCGAATTCTTTTTTGTTTTTTCTTTATGATTAGGACTCCTCTTGCAAGCAAACTATCTAACTCTAATACTTTTCTTTCAGCTTATAATTCGTTAATTACTCATTGAATAATTGAAAAAAGTTAAATACCATAACATATTACTTACAGGAATAATTATTCTGAAAAGAAAATTTTCTTTGAAACATTTCTTAAACATAAAACTATAATTAAAAAACATGCCCCGTGGCAGTAAAGACTTATTTTTTATTCAGTACAAAAATAAGAGGAATATATCACTGAACTCCAAAGTTTGATGCAGCGAAGGCCATTAAAAAAAAACCTTCGAAAATTCGGCCTTCGAAGCTGAAATATTTTTATTTGAGAGTAAAATACGATGAAAACCACTTAGTAGGGGAATTTGTATTAGCCATCCGCTACTAAAAGCAGAACAGAAGTATAAATCACGCTAAACACACATATTTCTCAACGGGCAGTGACACTTTCTGCTTATGATCAGAAAAGACACACATGCCCAAAAGGAAATATCAGAAATTTTCGAGGACAGTCAAAGACAAAAAAATGTAATGCATCTTTATCTATTTTAAATTGTCTGACGTTTATAGTGGGTTTTCCGTGAGGATCTGTCAGTTAAGAACATGTAAAGAAGTTGCCTTTGAAGGTCACCTGAGTATGTTAGACGAGGTCAGCAAGAGCAGATTAATGTGTACGATATATATATTTTTTTCCATCGAATATTTCACATTCAATACCTATCTCCCAGGGATGCATATGGCGACTAGTTTCTTCGCTCGAATAATTTAAGTGTCAGGAAAAGTTCTTTAAATCTCTTAATTACCTAAGATGCTTTCCGTGAATAGAAAGATGCTTTGCCTTTTTTATCTGATGTAATCTTCTGGACTTTTTATATTTTTATTTAGAACTTGCTTATCTCACATGCAAAGCTTTTGATGGCAAAAAATGCCAGTGTTTTTTAAATTCTTGATGAATGCTTAAAGCGGTATTTTTTAAAAAAAATTTGCTATCAGTGATGCTTGCCGCACTTATATGACGATCAAAGTGTTCTAAAAATGCAAAAATTGGTCGTTTAAGCATAGAAAGGTAAGAATATTCTTAAATCAATAAAAGACTACATCGGATGACCAAAGGTTATTCGAACTATTAGAACTTATTCTTAAGGAAATCGTAATATTTGGACGACGTGGATTTTTTAAATGATCCTTTTAGCTTTCTTTCTTAAATAAATATGAAGTCATTTACAAACGCATATATATTTTATAATTTTAAAATTTATCTTTCACCGTTCTGACATGCGTCGCTGAAGGAAAAGAAAGTGAATTCCTTCCCCAGGAAGTTCAAGAATCTAAGTGGAACACAGCATACCTTAAGGGGATGTTCGATCGAACTTATTCTTGAGGCCATACATTTGCCCGCGGTACAGGTCGGATAAAATATTTTTCTTTTCTTTGTTCCATCTGACGAGTGATCGACATATTTTCTCATCGTTTTAATTGGTAGCATGCGCTACTGTGTGCAACAAAAAATAAAGTGATGATATTTCATTGAATGATTTTACAATTAAAGACTATTTGACTGAATTTTAAAATTGTCATTTCATATTTTTTCATTGCTGATTTTCTTACGAAAATATTGAGGTATTTGAATTCAAATAAATGCTTAAAACAATTTCTTTCTTTCTGAGTTATTTATGAAGTCTTTCTAGAGTTATTTAGATGGTCTATCTCGAATTAAGGAAGGAATTATATAAGATTAAAAGTCAGTGCTTAGGAGATTGATAAACCAGTGGCATAGAAAGAGGAATAATGTGGGCTGGGGAAAGGAGGAGGAAGTTTGATGCATAAAGCATGTCTCAAAAATGTTCTTTTTCAATTAGTATCAGAAGCCGTTACATTTAGAGCTTCTTAAATTGAAAAACTGATTAATTTAAAATGAGATTAAAAATCAGAATGCCATAGCTAATTTATTATTAATAATTAATTAATTCAGTATAAGATGCATTTCAGTAAGAAATGCGATGAAAATCGTGAATGAAAGTTGGAATAATTTGATGAATGACTTCTGCCTTTTTATGAAAAGCTAAAGATCTTGCAATATAAAAAACTGTTTTCCACTATAATTATGATAATAATTATGATTTATATGAATAAACTTTTCGCCTCTATAATTATGATTTTTCTTTGAAATTTAATTTCATACTAGCCTCATTCATCTTTTAAGTGTGAATTTTATGCAGGTTCAAAATAATATTTATGGTGATTTCATGAAAGAATCAAACAGTTTCTGTTTTCTTTTGTCGAAATCTTTCAGCTTAGAAAGCTAATTTTCCGAAAATTTAGTTAGAAACAAAGTGCATACTGCAATGCAAATCGAAACCGAAGCAAAATGTATAAAATAAAATTAAAAAAAAAATCGGAATATTTTCTCAAGAAACCTATCGTCTTTTAATGAGACCGATTTCTCAATTGACAGTTCAAGAAAACAGCCATAATTCGACAGTCATAATACAGTTACCAAAAAGGGACCGGGCATTAATAGCAAAATCTGCAACAGGGACTACAACTTCTGTTAAGACGAAGAATCCAGTAAAGCTCTTGTAATATTGCCCCAGTTTGGTTATAAATTTAATGACTTTTACGTACAAAACTTTAAAAAATACGAACGCAATGGGAAAATATTAAGTTGAACATCATAAAAGTATTTTTATTTCCTGTTCTTATTAATTTAAATAATCAAAGCAGGAAAGAGACTAGTTAGTTAGATTCAATCAATATTAATATTTCACAAATTATTTATCATTAATGCACTTAATTTACTTAAATAAATTATTATTGATACACTTAAAACAAAAGAAATGAAAATTTATTTATTTATTTAATTTAATTAAAATTTATTTCTTCGCTAGGCAATTGGGAAGATTCTCTAATACTTCAGAGAGAAAAGAGAACAAAGAACTCTTTCTCAGAAATAATAAAGAAAGAAAAGTATCTAGAAAAAAACTTCCTTATTTTTTATCTTTCCTTCCCAAAGTATTATATTACTATATTTTGTAGAAGATATCTGATTTCAGGAAGTGATACTGAAATAAAAAGGTCATCAATAGACTGTTGAGGAAGGACAGAAAATTGACCAATATAATTAATTGCGTGTTCCACAAAGCCCATCATAAACAGGATAAAAACAATAAACTAAAGAATATTTTATTTTATACAATAATGGAATATTGTGAGTTTAATTCTTGGAAATACCCTTCGAATGAGGAATCAACATACTAAAGAATCATTGAGTGTCTTAAATTTTTTTTACCAAGTAATTGCTAAGAGCAATCACTGAAAATTTATTTTGAGATTCTAAATGTATAAATAAGTTGAAACAATTGTTTGTAATCAAAATATATAAAAATTCTAAAGCTTTATTTAGAATTGAGTTTAAGATCACTAATTAATACTTCATTTGCTGAACTCATATCTATATTTTTAAATATTTTGTACATAATTTTTAGTTGAGAAAATACAGCTAGACCTTGACACACAGTATGTATGGAAATTAATCATTTCTTAAAAGTTAATGATTACTGGTTGATAAAAAAAAAGGAATTACGTATTCTCACCCAGTATTGTTGATGAAGATTCGAAAGAAAAAGCACTCAAGAAAACAGCTATTACGAAACTAATTCAAAATCCTTGGGGAATTCCAATACCTTTAACTAATATCTCTTTCTGTATTGATTAGTGGATGCTCCAGGAAATCAACTTAATTGATTGACGGCTGCCCTGCTTTTTGAGAGATAAAAACAAAATCCAGGCTTGTCGGTCTAGTCACGAAACAGCATGGAGAGCACGATCTCGGTAAGGATGTTATTTCTTTCACGCTTTCAGTTGGAAATAGACTGGGTGAAAGAACTTAATTACTAAGTAAGATTTATAGAACAATTAATAGCTGTAGAATAGAATTATAGTTTTAATTCTCTTAAAATTCTCAAGTCGAGGAAGTATTTTCGGTGGCAATATTCTTGCTGATTAATCTGAAGAGTTTTATAGGAGAAACTTGAAAATATACGTGATCACCAATCGTGCAAACTATCATGTCCTTGTAATAAAGAATTGGCAGTTGTAGTTTACAAAAATTTAATTGAAGATCACACTAAGTAGTTTGTGTGAGTTCATTTATTGAAGATTAAAAGCACAAATGAGAAACAACAATTATAAATAACATAAATTTTATATGAAAATTTTTATGCAAATTTTAATAGAATTTTCAGCTATTTTAGGATGTTAAATTGGAAAACAGCATAAAAACTTTTGTTTTCGCTTCAAAAACTTATTTTTGATATCTCTTTATAGTTTTGTTGACAAAATACTCAAGGTATTAGTTACATAAATTGATGAAGTTTGATATATTCATTTCATGATCCTTATACAAATCGTTATGTTACGCTCTTGGAAACTAGAGAGCAACAAAGTGCTCATCTAAATCATGAAATATTTTCTTGTTGTTGGAATAAAAAGAAGGAACAAGAACATTCGAAATATAATTTAGAATAAGAACACCATAAAATAATCAATTACTGCAAATAATAATAAGAAAACGCTTTATTATGTAAATATTATCTACACTTTTTGCAATTTAAAGTAAAATAGATTTTCGAAATTTCAACATTAAACAAATAAATGAGCTAACGAAAAAAGAAATGTCAGAAATGTCAATGATTTTTGAAATTCTAAATAATGGCAACTATGATTTTCCTATAAAAATGAAGAAAGAAAGAAAAGATGGTACATGATTGAACAGTTTTTTCCATTAAGATTCTGAACTATGCTTAAAATGTATGCTAATTAGAGTTCTCAGCTGCGCCAGTCAATGGATGTTACTTGTATTCAGTTACTTGGAAAAAAATGTATTTGTAATGATTAATGTTACAAAATTGCATCGTGAAAAGAAATGAACAATTTTAACACTCGTTTTAAACTTTCTTTTAAATTAAAATCGATAATATTCAAAGATAAGAATTTGATGACGTTCATACAATTACCCTACTTCAGAAAAACAAGGCCATTGCGATACCACGTGACAGAGTCAACCCCCGGGGTTACGAATAACACCCTTTTGCTAATCACATGATTTTGGTTTACTTCTTGTGTTGATTTCCCGCATTCATCTGGTTAAGTTTCATTAATAAAATGCGAAGAACTGGATGCCAAACACAGTGTCAAACATTTCAGGTCTCAAATCAGGCTGACAACGAGGGAGGGGAAGCGGTAAAGTACATCTCGAACACATCCTTTGCTTATTTATTCATTGAAAATCCTAGATTGATCGTGTTGTGCAACTGACGTCCATGCTTCATCCGCAATTCCCCAGGGCATAAAGGAATATGATAAAAAAAAGTGTTTTAATGATTTGTGAGAGATGACAGATTTTTTTCATGAACCCGGAAGACAGGAGCAGCTGTTTGAAATAAGAGGAGAAAGTCATATTTTAATCTCCCTTTCAGTCAAGGCATTTGATTTGTCCTGTAAAAATAGCTCTGATTCATGGGAAAACTGCACAGTTTCGCATTCTTGAATCAGGAACTTTACATTCTTCAGATAAAAATTTCGGGATTATACGTACAAATTTTTGAGTGATTTCGTCTAGATAATCTGAATTAATTTTTTGAAATTCACATATTTACGAATTCCATTCTTCAATAGATACAATAAAGAAGTACTAATGGATTTTTTAAAACTTGGTTAACTTTCTCTTGCCTATAAAAAGTATTCAATGCAGTCAAGTTAGTATCACTGAATCATAAAATTAATACTTGAAAGCTTATTTAGAAGTTTGTGACAACTCTAAGAAAAAGACTTTTTTATACTTTTTTTTAAAAACTAACTTTTGTTGTTTAATTTATGATATTCATTTGAAATTATTTATTATTTAATTCTTAGTCTTATTCGTGAATCAAATTTCAATGCAATATATTTTTTCAACGTATTTTGGTATAGAATGCGTTATAAACATCTGTTTATCGTTATGCGTTATAAAAAAGTTGGAATCCTAGGGATTTGATGAGAGAGAATTAGATATAATTAATTATTGCATCCAACATCAAATATAAGAAAAGAAAATTGTTTTATTTCAAAAAAGTATCATTTGCAAAAATTCACTTCTTCCGCATAAAGGAATTAAAAATTCTCTATGTTTATTCAGTGCATGTTCCTAAACATAAATACGTCTCGAGCCCCGTTTGTAAGTCCGGAACTTCGTTTTCTCTCTAGACGGCAGGACTTTAAAAGATTTCCCATCAGTCGGGAACCCGCAGTATCATTGCAAAATAATTGAAATTCAACAAGCTCCGAAAAAAATGACTCAATTCGACGAAAGGTCGGGTGGTTGGTAAATAGGTTGCCTTCACAGGTGGGCGCCATCACATTCTTCAGATGATAGCATGCGAAGGTAAAGAGTAAAAGTACCTAAGTAATGATAAACTTTCTCTGCGCCTGTTTCATCTAATTGTTGTCTGATACCTTGACCTCTTTTCCTGTGTGAGCCATGATGGAAGAAGACTCGCCCTTGTTTGTTCCATAGTGCCCGTCACTCAATTGTTTTTCCTCCGTTGCGAGAAGGATGGGAACTCATGGAATGCTGTTCATCTTCAAATCCTGCTTCACTTATTGACGTGTGGGTGGCAAACGGAATAGCGGTTCACGGCAACCAACATTATGGGTGTGAGGATTTATGTGATGTATCAGAGCAGTCGTGATGGGGATTGATGATATTACGTTGCAAATAAACAAATAAAAATTCAGGTTTATGGCGCTTCAAGCATTATCTTCATGCCAGTTTCGAAATTCGCACTGTATCTTTTAGGGGAATCTTCCTTCTTTTTTTAATAAATAAGCAGGTCGTCCATCTGGCAAACTCTTTTGATGTCTCTGCTGTTAAATTCATGTAAATTATTTAAAGTTCTTTTGAGGCAACATTTTTGACTTGTCTATATGGACTCGTGAAACTGAAAGAGATTTTTAGGATTTCCAGTTGCATATGCAGTGAGCTTTCTAACTGATGAATCGTTGTTAAAAATGTATCAATGTTTTTTTAACATTTGTTAGTTTTTTTTAAATTTCTTCGCGGACCATGAAATGTTAAATGTTTTCTATTGAATTGTCATACATGCTGTAATGTGTTTAATGTCATAAGTATTTTTTATTTTTTATTTATCTTTTGTTTTCTGTTTTACTATTTGATGCTGTTTCATGAACTTTTTTGTCACTTCCTTTGTCTTCTGTTTGGCTGTTCAGAAATTTTGCTTTTGTTGTTGCTTTTTGCATACGGTGTAATTCAGTTTTAATGTGATGTATTGTAATAAGAAGTGAGGATATTTTTTTCCGTTTTGAAGTTGTTTTGTACTCCCCGCCATCCGAGTCAGTGCCTTACACCCTCTGGGTAGGCTGTGCCGGCGTGAGCAAATAAATAAATAAATACATAAACTCTTTTATATTGTTAGACAATCTGAGAAGAGGGATGAGAAATAAAGCTTCACCTGTGTGGTTTAAAATTTTTTCCCGTGACCATGTGGAGTACTTTATAAAGTAAAATTATTTCGGAAAAATAATAAAATGATTTAAAATTCTCTTTCTGTAAATCTTTCATGTGATTTTTTGGTATTATGAATGAAATGTTCATCTAAGCTATTTTATTCTCGTGAAGCATTTTGTTAAATTTAATATGATATATATTATCTTATTTGAGCGCGGTGAACGAACTTTTGAAAATTCATATCGAGAATAATTAATGTTTTTCGGCTAAAACGAAACTGATAGCTCAAAAGTTTCTGTCATCGTATTTATTTTGAGAAGAAATAAGTTCTTAAAAATGTTGCTGTTTAATGTATTTATTTGTGAAAAATTACATTATTAACATTTATTATTATTATTATTACATTTTGGGGGTTCTATTTTTGAGGCGGATTTTCTTTAGTTTATTTTTTAAAATCGGTCTAATTCTAATCGGAGAACAAGAATCTGGTACCTACCAAGAAGATCTCAATAATCTTTGCAAATCTAGAATGCAGAGAAATTGCAAACTTTAGATGTATTATACTCCATAACTAGTTCTAAATAATATTTAAAGCCTATTAAATACTTGAAGTGACAGTTTTTTTTTTATCTAAATTTGCATGCTTGCGGACTTTTTTTTAACATTTCATACTTAGTTACAATATTTTCGACACCTCAATAAGGGAGATATGGCTGGAAAAACAATCTGTCTACTATGCATTCATAGAAATTTGGCCCTAAAAATATGTAACTTTCATAGACTCCAAATAGAAAGCAAATAAAAAAAAAAACTGAAGCATTCTTTTAAAATAAAAGTGGTTGATCTAGCGTTAAACATTCAATTTTTCGCCTTTCTTAATTGTCTAACTGGAGTTGAACAGTTATCATCACTTCATCGGCATTCAACTAACTCGTTTCTGTGGTTCTAAACTAGTTAAATACTATAAAATATCACACGAGTTCATAATTAAAAGAAAAATATAATAATTCACGTGAATTACTTTTTAGTGTTACAGAAAAGACTTAGATAACATTGATAAGAACCATTCATTTTATCTTTCGCGCATTGCGATATTGAAATTTAAAAATAATAAGCAATAAATTTAGATTCAACGAGAGGATTAACCTTTTTCAAATAAAAAAATTGTTATGTTTTCTTTCATTTTAATTTCGCATTCATTACATAGTTCATAAAGAAGATTTTCAAATGACACTTGGATTTCTATTAAAAATCTCAGCTATTATACGATCCTTACATCATGTTGAGAAATCTGCTCATAAACATTTCATCAAACAAAAATCATACATTCTACGTCAATGCAGAGAATGACACATTGATGCAATTCCTTTCAAAAACAGGTGGATCTCTAAATGGGTTACTGGGAACTTTTTTTCTCCACACGCTCGTGTCACGTGGGTTAAACTCTTTCACAAAGGAATCCAATAGTCACTTGAATTGTGAAGCTTCTTGGAATGCCATGTATCTTGAACCTAGGGCGTCGCACGCTTGATTCCCGGAGGGTGGGCCAATTTTTTACACCCCCAGCTGAGGCTATGCAAGCGTTTCCGTTTTTCTTTTCTCATAGTTTCTAAAGAAAAGGTCACGCGATTTCTTTAAATGATAGATTTCGGGATCCTCCCAAAAGCGAAAGCTCTACGTGACCTTTGTTGACTATCGTGAATTCACAATCTTCATGGTTTTCATGCATTTCTCATCCAACGTAAACTTTATTACCTGGACACGAAGGAATCGTTTGTTGTTTGAATTAGTATTCGAAATTTGCTGTTTTCTGTCAACTTGTCATTTTGAATGAAGCGGAAACACCTCATGTTTTGATCGCAGAATCACAGGAACAGGCATCTTTTGATAATAACACTTTTTGCTTGTTTACTAAGTTTGAATTGACAAAGATAAAACATTCATGCAAATTCTCCGGAGAGTGATGTTCACGATTACTTAGGTTAGGATTAGCTATGTGTTATTTGGAAAGTATTGGTGTTATAAAGCATGGAAAGAGGACAAGTATTGTTATTACTTTTCGAATAATTTTTTGAAAAGTGTGATAATCTTTTTGATTTTGCAATGTGCTATTTAACAGCTTGAAACCTTATTAAAGATTGCATTTATTTCTGCGTTTTTGCTACTTCTGTTGATACACCGCCTTTGCAACCTTCCTAATCAACAAACACTGCGCCAAAATATGTTTTCAGAATAACCTATTTATTACTAAGTAAGAAATATTTAATTTTTCTTTTTTAAGATTTCAGCATTTAATTTTTTTATTTAAAAATATTTTCAGTGATGCTTACAATGCGGATATACCATATGTTATGCTGATATAAAATTTTATCTGCGGACGTAATTAAATGCATTTTTACATCATTAAACTAGTTTGAATTAATTTAATCATGTTTAATTAATTTTTTTCATTTTTTAAATGCCTTACATTATTTTGAAGCCAACATCAAATTTTGAATAAAAATAACTAAATACAAAACAACATCTTCCGTCATAGACAGGCAAGAATAATCTCGATTATTATCTGAACCTGTTTGGCAAATTATTAAGATTCCAAAGAAAAACAACCAAAAATTTAGATCCCTCCCTTATTCCTTGAAACATCAGTAATGTATCAGAAACATAATATTTATAACGACAACAGATTGTGTTTTCAAACACATATTTTCAGATTAATAGCAGGTGAAATATTTCCTTTGAAGCACGTTAGTGATTATTTTAATATAAAAAAGCCATTATACAGTGCTAAAATACTTAAATTCATTCGCTCACAATGTGATAGATAATATATGTGTTCCGTTAAGTCAAAAGGTTCTACTCAACTTTCAAATTTACTTTGAATTAAATATGCGTTTTTAATGAACATATGAAAATGAATGAGCTTATACTTAAAGGAAAAGACCAGGAAAAGTTTGGAAATGTTTAATGACAATTGAGTTAATTGAGAAGCAATATTAACTACAAGATACGTTATTTAGAATTAAAATTAAATCAATTCTTTGTATAAATAATCGCGATGGATAATCTTTGCCCTTAGAAAGTGTGTTGTTTGAATAAATTAACTAGATAATTTTAGTACTATTTTAAATAATTCTTTATACTAATGCACATATTTATCAAATTGAATGGAAGAAAGGGTGGGAAAATTAGCTCCTTTAGCTTAAATGATCTAACTTTCATGTGAAAATCCAGTAAAGGATCAGTCAAGGATTTAAAAAGTATTGAACACAAAAGTTTAATTATCCTAGATAAAACGCTAAAGGAAAAAAATGATGATACTCCTGCGATAATCGTTACTTGAGACTAGTTTCTCCCATCCTCCGTTCCAAGGTCTCTTCGACAAAGGGCTGAGATTAGTTCTATCTGTGTTATTAATGTTTCTAGCCATTACATAACACAATAAATAGCGCAAATATGGTTTGAAATCCGCGAATACTTCGTGAATTGCTACGACAGATCACTTGTTGGTTTCAGTGACTTGAAATAATAATATTAATCAAAAGATTTGCATAATCTAATAGAAAGGAATAAATATATGAAGCAATAAATGCAATTTTTATTTTCAACACAGATGTTATCTAAATTTTCTCCGAATTCCTGCATAGTAATGGAACACGTTATGATCCAATGTTCTTGACCCTTAGTCACATAATTTATTTAAGATGAATTTAACGACAGCATTCACAAGAAAATAGCGAGTTTGTGTTTTGATTATCTTCATTCAACTCATAACCATATGGAAAATGAGAAACGCGGATGTAGTTTCCCTCTGTTCATTAATAAAGCTGTAGAGGCAAATCAATCAATCAAGGCTCTTACAGGTGGTTAAACAGGCCAGGAAGTGTACGCTAAGGGGAGACAGTTGGTCAATTAGCTGAGCAATTTAAAATTCTTTAAAAGTATATTCTGTCTGTTAGAATGATGGAAAGAAGCACAGGCTTGTTCTGTTTCATTATTCTTTTAACTACGGAGTATGATACTGATACACTACAATTAACAATATTGAATTTTTATAGTGTTAATGACATGCGTTTAGTGTCGTAATTATGTATACAACTGAACACATAAAAAAGATTGACCACCTGCATTAATGACTACGCTCACATGCAAAATTTATTTCACTTAAAATCATTTCCAAAATGACTCATTTTAAATCGTTATAACTAAGCAAAGACACAAATGCTATGCATGAGCGAAAATGTCCCTATCTGTTTTGTTTTCTAAATACACGGAAATTTTAAGTCATAATTACGATATTCATCAAAAATTAACATAAGATATTACTCAAAAGGATTTGAATTTTGATCGAAATTGGTGTTAACTGCTTTGCCATCGTCTAAATCGGTCTTCATCATCTTGATAAAGAGAATATTTTGTCAAATATCAGTAATTTTTAACAAATCGCCAATAAACACTTGATAAATAGCAGCCTACGAAACTTTTAAAAAAACTAAAAATGAAATCATGTTCATATATAATATCTGAACAACTGAGTCATAAAAAAGAATCTGGATATTACATTTGTTCGCAATATGAATATGCGATTAAGACATATTTGCAAAATCCACTGATAACGGAGCAGTTGCAATTCACACATAGCACAAAATGGTATTTTAATATCCTCTAGCTAAAAGAAAGTACTGCGCTTCGACTCCTGAAAACTGCACTTTGTTATAACAATTATGATAAACCTATATTTATGCAACTCACATCAAAGTATAAGCGCAGAATATTGCTGAGATATATCGCCACGTAAAACTTCACATTCTATTTTTGAATTTATGCATTAGTATTCATAGTAGATTGTCTTTAAATGAGTCTTATTTCCGTAAAAGAAACACTTCTAAACGTAATTAATTCAGCGATGTTGCAAACTTCTGCGTTCTTGCCTACGGGGCCTACTTTTTGCACAGCAAATTTCACGAACAAAAAAATCCGCTTCGACTTTTGGAATAATGCACACCCTTTCCTGTGAAAAATTACCTATATGTCGCTGATTTAGGAGAGCATCCTTGTGAAGGTAAATGCGCGATAGCAGCGACCTAGGTCAATCGTACGACCTCAATGAACATATTGGTTACTCTTTATTTATGCTGAAACGCCGAGAAACTTGCAGGCTGCAAGGGTAAAAGCAGGTCAACGAGGGATAATTGATTGAAAATTTGAGGCAGTATGTGGAAGTAATAATAATTGTTTGATCATTAGTTTTTCTTTTGCGTGTGCGAGAATGGTTACTTTAATGGCGAAAGTTATTGGGTTATCATCGCCTGTTATCGATAGGTTAATTGTTTTCTGGTCACATATTAATGCAATTAGAAACAATCGTGAAGATTTTAGAAATCTCTCGATGCAACACGTGCGAAGTGTTATAATTCTTTTTATAATAAAAAGGGACAAATATAGATATTTTTTAATTTAATAATTTTTAAAACTTTGTATATGGAAAAACGATATTGTTTTCAGTATGCGCTTAAGTTCTTAATCAAATTATTTTAGATTAAATTTTACTTCGAACAATTAAAAAATCATATAACTAATTTTAAGGACTAAGAATTATTTCTTTTGTAATTGAAGAAAAGTTATCCAAAATTAATTTTACTTTTTTTACCAACAACAACACAAAAATTGGTTTTTGCTTTTCTGTTTTGTTTCTTAATATTTAATTATGGTAAGCATTTTAAATATAAACATCATAAATTTCACATGCTTTTGTCAATGATTTTACCCATGCTTGGTTCCTATCAAGTTGTAGATGATGAGCTATCCGGAGTTAACCTACATCTTTATTTGGCATTAAACGAATATGTAAATCACTAATTTGACATCATTTTTAGGTAACGTTTCATTTCCAGACAAATATTTTTGTATTAACTTTCTAGGATTGCATTAATTATCTCATATAATGATATAAGTTACGAAACAACTTGTCTTTTATATCTGCAGCGTTTTTAAATTATAAGACAGCTAACTAACTACTTTAACAAATACCGATTTAATTTTTTACTCTTAAGTTAAAAAGAGAATGGGTTTTTAAATGTAAATATTCTTTCTTTAATTTAAAAATATTTTTAAACTATCTAAGCAACAGAACTGTAGCATTTTAACTGCAGTAACTTTAGAAATTTATGATTGTTAATGGTGATACTTATATCCTAAATATTTCCTCACATATCCCATTTGCCTCCTTTTACAAATTTAAGTATTTTATAAATTACAGTCAGTCTTTTGAACTTCCATGACATTTCATGAAAGATGTATTTCAAAAGTGTTCATAACCAAAGTTAAAAATCTAAGTAAGATATAAAAAAATAAAGGAGAAATTTCGATGTATATTTAAAACCACAGTTTTCCATCCTAAATTCTCTTTTCTTTAATAAGTTTTCAACAAATAAATTTTTTCTGTTAAAATTGTCTCAGTCTTGCTGTCTAACCACGGTTCAAGGGACCGAGTCCGTGGCGGCTGACATATTGCTTCCAAATGGTACATTTTAATCAAATGGATATTATTAAAATCCAACGAAAACAAATAAGTTTCTGACTATTGATTTTATTAGATTTTCCTTTGTTTTCCTTTCTTTTGTGTTGTTTTACTTAATGAATAACTGATTGTTGTGTTTCTTTCGCCAATTTACCATCAAGAAAGATGCATAATGCCCACCTGGTTAATGGATTATTGTTTGGAAATAAAGAGCAGGATGGACCGCGTTATGAACAGATGACATTTAAAAAAGCGTAGATTTTCAAACAAGCTCTAATCAACGTATTTTAGCAGCAGACAAGATAGTTTCCTTGTACACATATTGTTCTGAAGTAAAACATCTGAAAGACTGAATACTTGTTACATAGAATTATTAAAATTAAAAATAAACGAATCGTTGATTGCGGAAAGCGCATTAGTCAATTTTTTTCGAAATTGCGTTCCTGCTGTTTTCACATTCTAAAGGGGTATTTACATAATAATAAGTGAAGAAATGACAGGAGTCCATTATATATAAAGTCACATTATACATATATAAAATCTGCTAGGTAAAAAAATTAATCAGTTTTTAAAACTCCCAGCATTTTGATGTTATTGACTCATGTGGTTTCTATAATCAACGATTAGAATTTAGCTAAATCCTTAATACGACTATATGAATTTGAATGATTAATCCTAAAGTAAAAAACTTTACTTATATTATATAAAGCATTTTTATTACTTTGCAGAGCTGAAAATAGTTGATTAGTGTAAATTCGACTGTAAGTTTAAATATTATAAATAACTACCATTTATATTATAAAATTAGCTGTTATGCCCGGCGTTGCTCGGGATTAAAATACTTTCATGTCTAATATTTTTGATGTAAAAAACTACTTTTGTATAGAAAATTACAATACCTCAAATTCTTTTATCGTCTGAAATGTTTTTTTTTTAGTTAAAATGAGAATATCAGTTGAACCAGACGATTTTTAAAAACCACTTTTCTCCATAAGTTATTAGTATTTATTGCATAGGTACTTCAAATTTTGTTCATAAATCTTGCAGTATACGAAAGATTTTATCGGATGTTTTGTGACAATTACATAGAAAATTTTTCATTAAGAAAAAGCGTTCAAATAAATATGAATAAAAAATAAAATAAAATTCGTCTTCATCCAAAATTCTTCTAGTATGATCTACAGTTCTTGTGTATTCTAGTTCTTCAGCAATAAAAAAAAGTGTTATAAATTGTAAATCTTATACACAATTTAATTTATGAAAAATTATTAAAATGAGAGCAACGAAATGAACGGAAATGAAACTTGCGTCATGAAAAGCTAATTTTTTAAACTTTTATTATGTGTAAAAATACTTTTTGTGAGAAATACATATTTTCGAAAAATATCACGGAAAATGCCAAAATCTTGCTTAATTTCCAATTAACTGAAATTTTAATAAGATTTGGGCTTTTAAAAGTTGACGGCTGACTCTCTTCTTATATAAAATATATTTATAAAAATAAGCAAAAATTTCAGAAATAAAGGTAAACTAGTTCAAACTCTAACCGTTGCCTAGAACGTAGTAGCTATAAATTTGCATTATTGCAAAATCGTCTGCACGTAATTAACAATGATTAAACTTTAAAAAAATTAATAAAACTTGAAGGAAAAATGTCATAGATATAAAATTGGTATCATTGAAAAGGTAGAAAGGTAGACTTTAAGATGGTATAAAAATATTTTTTGCGAGATAATTTGCTCTGAAGTTACGGCGGAAAAACGGTTTCGGTTAGTTTCCAATTAACTGACTGTTTAATTAACTTTTGGACTTTGAAAAGTTCATAAGTGTCTTCCCCTTGTCTTGAATAATAAGTGTGTAAAATTTGGTTGAAAACAGTCCATTGGCTTAGGAGAAGATGTGGAACATAGCCACATACCCACATACATAGTCACAGTGATTTTTATTTATATTAAGATAATGTTCTTTTAAAAATAAAGTTTTTAACATTACATACTGTTAAATACAATTTACAAAATACTTTAAGAAGATGTTTGAAATTAAATATATCCAACGCACATAACGACAGGAAGTTAAGGAATTAACATATTCACAATTTAAATAACGAAATAAAATTTCTAATTCACCCATTTGACAGCAAGCTACAACATTTTTTAAGTTATTCAGCTGAGATATCTGAGACGTAAAGATAGTTTAATTTCTTTTAAAAGTTTATCCTGTCATTCTTTCCGATCAAGCCCGTGGATCTCAGAAGAATTTCTTTCCTAATAGACTGATGGGCTTTTGAAAAATATGATCCATCCCTAATCAGAATTCAGGTACTGAGTTCCCTCTCCCTTTCCAGATAAGAATTCGGAATTCCTCCATAACCAAGCTCAGTTTATCACACGAGGCTAATCACCGCCAATTACGGTCTCCAAGTGCTTTCAACCAGCTTCAAGTGATTGGGTGACACCCAAGCGTGTCTGCGATGATGTGGTTAATGGAATAATTTAGAATTTAGTACTCGACGTTGTAATGCATTCAGCGCACGTCACTGGAACATAACGGAAGCTCTCCACTCTGCAATAATCATCTATCAAATGGACATTCCTATGGCATATTTTAGCGCTTAATTTATGCCACACAAAACTGGACAATAATAAGATACAACCAGTTTTAAAACTTGTTATTAATCTGATGCATTTACGAAGATTTTTTTTCTTGTAGGATATATTTTCATTATTGTTTTTTGTCTTTGTCGTTTCTTTTCTACATGTTGCTTTTCTTCTTTCTCTTTGTATATTTTATTTCGAAAACGTTCTTTCGACGAGTCCATGTAAACCAGGCCGATCTCTGGGCGTAACTTGGGCCTACTTATTGAATTTTTATTTTTCGCCATTTTTCGAGAGAAGTGCTTGGATCGCTAAATGTTGTGGTATGATAGGACATTTTGCACTATAATCGCTTGTAAGTATCATAACATCTGCCCCCTAAGAAGGGTGTGGCTTACCTCTTCGGCCCATTCCACACCGCCGATGTTAAATTGCTTTTCAATTGGAACGATTTGAGACCACAGCACGTTTGAAAACATTTCTTCTTTGGCTTTCTTTTCCATGGTGTCGGAAGTATTGGAACTGGATGATAAAAAAATGAATGTGCCCATTACGAAGATTTTGAGCTGTGTATTCTCCAACAAGATCTTTTCGATTACGGGGATTTGGAACTATCCGATAGCTAAACCAAATAACATGAATAAAAAAAACACCATTAGTAGTTTAGGATACTTTATTATTATTTTAAAAATATTACTTTGTGTCAGAATCTATGCAGACTTTGGCCCTTTCTGGCAATTAATTGACTTACAAGAATTGTTTCTTTGTCTGATTTCTTTGAAGCAGAAAGATGATATAAAAACGTTTATGTATACTAAACAATTGTTTATCTGCAGCTATAGTGTTAAGTTTTTGCTTTTAAAAGGATTACATTTTCTTTTTGAATCATGCTTTTTGAGTTAATTATATGAGACTGAATTTGAAACTTTTTTGTTATATGTTCATAAATGATGCATACTAATTCAATAACATGTAAATTTGAAAATATCAATGAATATATTTCTTATTATTTGACGTTAAGTGGCATTTGTCTCAATTTATTATTATTTTAACCATCTTCTATTGCTAGATTTTATAAAAACCATTAAAAGGATTTGTGAAAAATACGGACAAGTAAGTTTTATATTCCTAAAAGAAATTAAAGCCCATAGAATTTCTAATTTTTAGTTTTATAGACAGAACAGCTAGTTTTTTGAAAAATGGAAAAAAATAATCAAATATTAACAATTAAAAGAACGGTTGCATGCTATTTAGTATAAGGAAGTTTATGGATGATATCCTAATACATTTTATACAGGGTGTTCAGTTCCTCTGATTTCATTCTATGTAACCGTATGCCATTTACCAAGCAAAGTTTTATCTATTTATTTATTTTTATTTAATTCGCGAAGCCGATCTCTTTTCGCGACTTGAATAGCAATGAGGCAGTCTTTTTTCTACCTAGGCGTTGCTTTGTTAAGTTCCTTTTTTTCTTCTCACAGTGCTGCTTATCTTTTACACGTGCTCCGAGAGATGAAGTAATAAGGCCCTGAAAAAGCACTTTCCATTTCAAATGCTCTCACTTTCTCCTTATTTGTAAATAAGAAGTCATGGTCTTGCCGATGTACGTGATGACCACAGCCAGGTAACTGATCTCAGAGCTGAATCGTAAGTTCTGGGTGTGTTTCGGATTGAGGATCAATGTTCATGAATTTCGACATTTCCCGTAGGCACAGTGAGGCAACTTACGTTAGGAACAAACTCAGCTCGTTTTAATTTCATTTTCACTTTAACCTTGCCAGGGTTAAGAAAGTAAATTTAAAAAAAAACAATTTTTATCAAGGAGACTTAATCAGAACGTTTCATTAAATGCTAATGTTGAAATAGTGAAAGAAAAAAAAATTAGTTCTGATTAAATCACAGTTCAAGGTTCCCTTAACTACATTTAAAGAACGGACCTGTCTTGAAAAAATTCCTGATGATTTTTGTTTCTTCTCATTGCTTTGTACGTTTTACTTTAGATAAGCTACTTTCTTACCTTATTATGATTAGTTTTAAAACATACTTGTGGTTCGAAGCTTTTACGTCTGATCGTTTTCTTAGTTTTATAATACTTCTAACCTTACAAATTAACAATGTTAGTAATCCATTTAAAAACAGCTTAACATCTTTATTATGAAGCTAGATTTTCATAAAATATCATGCTGAAAAAACGCATTTTTATAGAAAGTGCAATATTATTATAAGAATATGAAAAGCGGCATGTGTGCTTATTTTATAATGACATTATATTAAAAAAGAAGTATTTAATTTTTTTTGAAAATAAGAAGAATAACCTGATGTATGGAGATAAAACTATGATTGCATAATATAAACAATGACCGTATAAATGAATCACAATTAAAGACACGCAAAGGAAGAATCAGTAAATAATTTTAAAATGTTTAACATAACACGTGTTTTATACATTGATGGTATCTTTGTCATTATGAGAGAGGATGTTAATATCCAGTTGAAGCAAGTACTAAAACTGGTAAGCAACTTTTAAAGTTTAAGCAAAAAAAGTTGTCCAAACAAGAATACGGAGAAAACGAAAAATGCAAGCAGCTCTAGCAGAGCAGATAATTTCATGCACGCTTTAAAGTTTTTTAAAAACCTTGAGCATGATTGGAATTAATTTAAATTACCATTTAGTTTTTTCAGTTTACACAAAATTAAATAATTTTATAAAATAAATGTTAATTATATGCTTAGCTTTTATTAGATCTTATTGCATTAAACCAAATAGACATTTAATTAATTTGGTCCTCATTAAATGTAGAAAATATTTCTAAAAACGTTTTGTTCTCATTTTTAATAACATAAGAAAAATCTATTGAAGGTGTCCACAAAACGATAAAAACTCTTTATAATAACTGTTATTTTACGTAAATGAATTTGTCTTCTTCCGGTGAACTGAAAATCAGCTGTTTTCTACTTTTGCTTGTTAAAAAGATAGGAGGAAAATATTTTGACAAATGTAGTCTGTTTCCTGAAATAGTTTAATAACGTGAATTTAACGAGTTACTGCTTTTTTCATCTTGATTTTGAAAAGAAAAATAGCAATGCAAGCAAGTAGCATTTCAAATACAATACGAAGTGAATAAAAATACACAGACTAAACAAAATGAAATATCCAAAGCTTAGCTTAAATTGAACATGTCATAATTAATATAAAACATACTGTAAACGTATGAAAACTCATTTGAAAAAATCTTGCCAAGAGAATTATCACTTAATGCTAAAAAAATTAAAATTTTTAACTTATCCATACATAAATTATTTTTTGTACCGATACAAATTAAAGTTCGTATAAAGTTCGTTTGTCTTTTTAATAGGCTAACTCATGCATGAGCTAGGAAGAGCTTCAAAGTTCGAATTTTGAAAAGGGCATGTAAATACGGAATTCTATATTCAAATATTTGTCATGGTTGTCATCGAAAAGCAATTTTTAAAGAAATTTGTATTATTACAGTATTTGATACTCGTTGAATCCAAACTGTTATATATTTTAAAAGAAGTTTTTTTCACGAATTATTGTTGTATTACGTAAGTATATTTCCAGTTGGATTATGAAAGCTTATGCTGTTAAGAGCTATCAATGAACGGCAAGTAGCGACATTCGCCCAACCTTAATTCGACTCTTAATAGAAAAAGATGCATTACAATGAGGTTTTCTAGCATAAGAAATGCATGAAAGTAATATTTTCCCCCATGCTTTTTATATTTATTACTGTAGAACGAAGATTCTTTTTTTTTATATCCTAATTGAGATTTCCTGGGTGAATTTTGAAGTCATGAAATTTTAGAGAGTTAACAGAAAATTTTACTAACACTCCCTTTATTAAGTTATAGTATTGCAACCCGACTGAAATAGCTGCAGATTTGGCTGAAACATAAACGCATTGTATTAATATAAAAATTTCTCTTTAAAATTGTTAATTCACGTATGACGATTCTAAAATCTAATTAGAACTCTGCTTCAAAAACATTGAAAGTCATGTCATCCAAAATTTTATTCATCACATCAGTTTGATAACCTTATTGCGTAAACTGCTGTTTGGAATTATGTCAAATAATTTATTTAATCAGTGCTTTTAGTATATTACTGAATGCCATTCCCATAAAAAAAAACAGAATTATCACTACGGTGGATAACTAACACACCGTAGCAAGATATTTTGCGTTGTTTTTCCAGAGTAGCTCCGGGCTAAAAAATCTCCTAGAATCTCAGTTATGCGGAATTATCATGCGATACTTATTCAATTGTAGCGATTGAAAAGTACCCCGCCTAGTCTCTACAACCCATTTCATCAGTCTAGTTCTGTCGTAGGAGACGGAAAAGTATAAATTAACGCGAGCTGACACCCATCTCATCATTTAAAACCTAAACACCTTCCAGCAAAAGGAATGAACAAGAAAACAAATTCGAAACACTCATTTCTTACATTGATTTACATCAACTCGTGATTTCAGTCAGACGTTCATTTGCTCGGACTGATTAGAAACGGTTAGACAGAGACAGATACTCCATTTTTATTTCCTTTAAAATGCCCTCGAGTGTGGCCGCAAGTTAATGGAGTAACCCGCACCTTTTTTCAGAGGAACTGCCATTTAATATGCGAGACCCGGTTTCAGGTTCGTTAGGCTTAGAAAATTCTTAAACACGGTCATTTTATAAATAGGACTTCCGAAATCAAAAGGAATACCCGTTGATTAGATTAAAACAACAAATTAGAATTATTCACTCTAGATCAAGAATCGTCAATGCATGGATCAAAGATGAGGGTATCAGATTCTTGAAAACTGCTAATTGAAGTGTAACCACGAATGCATGGTACATCAGTGAAACTGTTCCGTCAGTATGCTTGGAACTCGTTACACGTTTGCTTATTCCGTGAGAAAATTATTCAGAAATTATGCCGAGCGTTACGTGCACTCATTTTTATTCTGCTCCTGAATTTATAATTTGGAAATCTATTAATACATTCAACTCAAACTGGGTCTACTTGTAATTGAAACGGGAACATTTTAAGCAGTAGGATGCATTTTTAACATTCAAGGTGCGCACACTTACCTTAGAAGATGATGTGCCACTGTGTGGTAGCCATTGTAGAATAAGGACAATTCAAGTTTATCTCATTTTATAAATTAAGTAATTAAGCATCTTTCAGAGTCTTGCATTAGTCTCAGTATTAGGAAAATTTCTTAAACAAATATATTTGTTATTCTGATTGAATCATCCCATTTCAGTAAAAGAGAGTTTTATTTGAATTGCTTTAACTGATTATGTTTTAGTAACCATATATTAATTTTTCCTTTTTTTTTGAAACTCGTACTTTAAATTTTTAACAGTTTTTGTATACTGAGTGTTCTTGCTTGTTTGTTTGATTGTTTTGTGGCACAAGAGCCATTGGTTTGGCCATGCTGTGCCAAACAAATGTGAAAATGGTATCAATGTAAAAAGAAATTAAAACTATGGTGGGATGACTGGTGGAAACAGTAAAAAAAATTTTCAAATCTGTGAATAAAAGTTAATGGACCTTAAAAACGCAAAAATTTGAACATGAGGAGTAATGCCAAGTAAATTCGACAAGGAAATTGAAGATGTTTGGAAAAACTGTAAACGCTGGATATAAAAGTTTGGGCATTCTAAAAGAATATGGCGGACTGACATCCGACAGTTGCAACTCGAACACATTGGTGGTTCCTCTCCAAACAACAAGTGAAGATGGGTAAATCGGGTATGTCCAATGCGCAAACGAGTAATAAGAGTATCTGCCTTTCTGTTTGCTAAAGAGAGCAGCTGAGTGTTCTTGCATAGAGAGTGTTCAATTATTTTATAATTGACTTTGGTATGAATAAAACTTTTGAAGTTAGCTGCGATATCTTCACGAAGTGCAGCAAGGTAAAATAATCGACCCCCGTAAATAAACAAGCTGTTGGAGTTCATTAGGAAAGTCAATTGCTGTTAATTTACATTCATTTAGTCCGTCTCTACTTCCTGGTGCGGGTTATTTGACCTTGCAGGAAATGATGTCATCATCGGTAATTCGTAAAAGGAATAGAATTCTGACTAACTCATCCTATACCTATTAAAGATACCAGCTTGGAGCATCAAATGGCGCGTAGAGGATTTAATTTGATTTCTTTGAAGGTCGAATCGCACGATGTTGACATTGTTGCAAAACTATCGACGCCGAGTGCAGGTTTTCAGTATTAAAGCTGCAGTATAATATTCACCATGACGTAATATAAAATACGTTGCTTGACACATAACCTTCTTTTCCTTTCGAATTATATAACGGAAGATGCTTCTTTGAGAAAAAAACTATGTATTTATGGTGTTTTGTTTAAATGTGAATAAGAATGCTGATGTTAGAATCAGTAAAGAAATTCTGCCGTACGTTTTTCAAAACGGATATGGTTTTTAAGATTCAAGGAACAATCGGATCCGATTCAGACATAATAATTTATCACTGTTTAAACTCTGAAATACCGTTGAGATATTTTTATTTTGTTAAAAAAAAATTTGTTGAGAGGAAAGGAAATGCCTCTCATGAAAACATACAGAACTCTAACGTAGATTTATTGTCTTAAAAGTAACTGGCAATGTGAATGATCATGTGATTTTATCATATTGTACATCATTTTTCATGTTAACCGCAAGCCGTTAAGGCCTTTCTAAGTTTTAGAATAAGTAATATTTAAATGGTATTTAATAATCCATTATCTTTTTACAAATGCAACGGCAAACACAGGAAGTCCTTATCACATTACACACAATACACTTTCTATTAGATGTCCTTAGTACTATTACACAAGTATTATTTACAATTACACGGATTTTATCTTCTTTCGCGCGAAGTAATTGTCTCCGTAATAGGAAACGGCAAAAGCTCACTGCCACAAAGGAAAAGAGGCTTCTTGAAAGTGGAAAGACCATTTTAAATGTTATCTCAGTAGCTATCGACAATTTTGTTTTACGTTAGTAATCAGAAGCTTGTTACTGTAGATCGAGGCGATAAAGCACGTTGCTTCAAGCGAATACAAAGCAACTGTCAAACTACGTATTCAGCCGCAGACAGTTCAGGAAAGGAAATAATACGGATTAAGATCATTTAGAGGATTCGAATGCGTGTTAAGTGTGATAACCTTTACAACCAGTTATTTTATTTAATTCTCTAATTTGTCACTTTTTCGCGTATGCGCAAAAGTAAAAGTTCATACAACATTAAATTAAAAAATGGAAGATAATGAATGAAAACATATTTACTTTATGGCAACTATGTTTTAAATTAAATTTGCTTGCTACTTACCAACGAGTAATAGTGACAGTATCCAAAACCGCCACGGTCCCCCCTCCTTCATGGTAACTGATTAGATGTCGTTTTTCAGGGACCTAGAAATAAAGAGAAATTCAAAATTTGAATTATATTTGACACTTTAATTAATATATAATCTTTGCAAAAGAAAGATTCAGAAATTTATATCAGTTCTTCTGAAACTTATCCATTTAAGTCTCCATATTACAAAAACTCATTTCAAATTCTTTATAGTTTTTAATCGTTGGAAATTTGTTGTAATTGAATTTTTCTTATTAAGTTTAGAATTCCATTTTTTAATTTGAGAAGAGCATTGTAGTCTTCTCACAGAATCTTTTTTATTACAACAAATTATTTTGTAAAAACTCTCTTTTGAAAATATTTAAATGTTAATATTTGAAAATATTAAAAAATTTAAAATGTCTATATTTTGTACTGCGAATGAAATACAAACATATAATACAGCAACAATTACTCTTATACGAATAACGCATCGTAGAAATTTCTCATGCAGAAGAAATTAGTGTTCATTGAAAATATCTCTTGAATTGAAAGTTCGTTTGAGGAATGATCTGTATACTTTAACGTAAAATCATTCCATTATTGATTTTTATAAATACTGACAAAAAGGTATTATATTCTGTAAGAATTCAGCACATAACAACCCACCAAATATAACGATTTCTTTAAATAATTATCTTTAATATTAGATTTGCATCAGCAATAACATTGTCTTTCATGATGCATTTTATTTTTTACAGATGGAATAATTAAAATAAAAAAACAAACATTATAAGAAAAATATCAACAACGTAAATGTAAATTAACAAACGTATAACGTATATAGCAAAATATACTATTAAAATATCTTAGATGTGTATTGCTTCTATGAGAAAAAATAAAACAAAACAAACAGAATATATATATATATATTATTAATTAGGTAACATTATTTTATATTTAATTTTAATTATTAGTTTAATAGGTGTATATACTGAAAATGCTATTTGAGTTTTAATTGTTTGTAAAATATATATTAAGAATTAAGCATACAGAAATTTTGAAACAATTTTTGAAATGCAAATATGCAGGTAGCATTCAATGCAAATATCTTATGCGGAGAATAATTTGAGAAATGCGGAAGATACATTACGGGGAAGGATGTTTTTTTCTTTGCCGTTTGACTAAGTTGGTTATTTCTTTTACGAGATAAAATTAGACTGTTACAAAACCTACAGCCAGCGAATAACAGGGTAGGGAACAAGTCAAGATTTGCGTAACACTTCTTTTATTTTCGCATGCCCGAATTTTACGATCTCTGTTCCCTCCTGTAAGCACTCAAAAGCTGTTCATTTGTGAGCTGAGGGTAAGGAGGAGACTCTCAGAGTGTGGATCCTACCGTTTAATGGTCTCTCCAGGGTTATTTGAGAGGTCAAATGCTTTCTATTTCTCGGGGTGGGGAGGGAGGGACTCGAGTGTTTTCAGGATTCATTTCTCTTCCAAAAAGTTCTTTGTATTACTTAGCATGCTGCGGGAATTAGGTCAGGTGGTGATTTTGTTCTCTTAAATGTGTCAGATGCAGCCTAAACTTCCTCTATCGGGAAAGTTGTGGTTAAAATTAATTTTCGCTTATTGCCGCGTGCTGTCTTAACTCACGGAACTGGTTTTTTTTCTCTTCACTTTCTACCATTTTTGGATTTTTTTATATTTGTTTCTTCTTCAATATGATCAATTGATACCAGGTATGTCTTCCTTACGCCACTTTTCATCTAAAACGGGATTAAAGATCTTTCCAAATATTTGTTTATTTATTTCCTATCCCCGCTGTTTGGTGGAACTTGCAACTTGTTCGGAAAATAGTGATGTAATTAATTATCGTTTGATTGTGATAATTGAGAATCTCAATTTTCAATTGTATATAAAGTCTGTTTTTACTGCGTTTTGTGTTTGAAGTTTATTACACATCAGTATGGAAAAAATACTAAGAAGAAAAGATACTTTGGCAGATTTTGCTTACATTGCAATATCTATAGAAATAATTAAGGATATTAACTAAAGTATTATTTTTTTAAAATATCGTGTCACTTACAGTTTTGCTCTCTTCCTTACTATGAATTTTGTTTAAATAACTTTATTGAAATTGTTAATCCAGAGTATTTCTTTATAAACGACAAATGTTTTTGTTACATATATATTTAGAAATTAAAAAAAAAATATTTTGAAGATTTCTAGCTTTGGCTGAAAAGGAATATTTGAAGAATATTCCCAGTAAGTCGAAAATAACTGCATTAAAGACTGTACCACAATTCTTATCATGTATTGATTCGAGTTTTATATTGTCTTTACATTGCTATTCTTTTCAATTTCTTGGAATGCTTGTGATGGTTTTTAAAATAAAATATAAGTCAAAATTTTCATATAAACTTGATTTAGATGTGTGGAATTCAGTATTAAATTGGATGTATCAGCGTTTATTTAGTATTACGATGAAAAATTGAGCGAGTTTATTCCTGTTTAATTTTAAAATTAAGATATAAAAGCAGTCTTTAAAAATATGAAACATGTTAAATGGCACGACAAAAATTTATTTAAATTATTGCAAAACATTCATGTAAAGCTGGAGCACACTAAAAAATGTCCTCCGTGAAATATTCCAATAAACATGGAAGAGGAAATGTTAAGGGATACTTATAAATAAAAAGTAATAACAGAAGAAAATTTAAAAATCAAAGATGCAGTTATTATTTAAAAAAGGGAGGGAAATACAGTTATCGGTCACTCGAAGATATGTTAGTAAAAAAAAATAATTATAAGTTCAATACTAATGCTCATGTGTATAAAACGTTTTAAGGGGGGGGGGGTGATGCACTGTTTTTACCTGATGGCGGATTCATAATCTTCCATGGAAAATTGATTTTGGCATCATTTTATAGCAAAAATTATCTTCAAAAAGTTATTAAAATAAGTTATCATTATTTAGTCGGTAACATAAATAAAATAAATAACAAATAAATTTAGCATATATTCGATCAGCAGATACAGACTTATTAAAGGACTCAGAAAGCTTTCTGATATTATGTCAATGATAAAAAAATACTTATGATGGATGGTGCAAAGCTCTCAATCTGAAAAAGAGACAGACGGAAAGAAAATGCTGATTAACATCAGCAATAAAGATGCCTGCAAAGGTCAAAAACACAGTTTGCGTATTGATATTCCACTCTCGAAACCATCTTTCTTATCCGAAATAAAAATGTAATAAGAAATAGACATAGAAAGTAAAGCAAAAACAAAGGATCACCCCACGCTGATCATCAAGTTTGGGTGTGCCCATCGGCCCACAGTGGCGCCAAGCTTATTTTCTCATCTGATACTCTTTTTTCTCTCTGAATCATTAAAAATATCATCAATTCTGAAAATGCTTTCACTTGTATGCCCCACATGAGAAATTTTCTGATGAACAATAACAAATCAATTCCAATCGTTTAGACATTAGAAGTGAGGTTTTACTAATTCTTAAGTTCTAAAAACTTTGAATTTTTTCTAATGGAGAAAAAGGAATTTATAAAAATTTCAAACAGATAAACTTGGCAATGAATTAAAATGCAATTAAAAATTTTGATTGCAATGTCTTCTCTTTCAAGAATTAACAAAACCAGCAAAAGCAGCAATGCCATCAGAACATTTTCGGTTCATTATTATTTTATAGGCTAAAAAAATTTTTTTTAAAGAACTTTCTCGATCTTTTTGTAAATTAATTTGTAGGTGCAATTAAGCAGCTTTGTTAAAATCTGTTAAGTGATTGTCATTAAACGTTCGCTTTTATGCTTATAATTAAAACACATATTTTCGTCCCTCTAAAACAGCGGTTCCCAACCTTTTTCACTCGCGTATCCCTTGATTTGTCTTTTTATTTTTGAGTACCCCCTACCACCTATATCCAATCCCCAATCATTCATTACCACAACAAAGTTTTCATTAATAACGCCAAGGGCTTAGGTGAGCTTAAGAGTCAAGCGACTCTAATTACTTAAATTTATAGGATTTATTTTTGACTTCACATTTTATTCGATTTTTTAAAATAATATTAGTTCAACGTCAAAAGAAATGAAAACGGCATTGAATAATTTTGTATTAACTTACGATGAGAGTAGCAATTACTCAATTACTAGATATTAATCTACTTCCTTCCTTTTTCTTATTTCGTGAACAAGCTTTAGGACTCGTAAAGTTTTCACTTTTTATTTTTCATTCGAACTTGAGAATGCAAAATTCTAGATTATTCTTATGTTTTGTTTTTCCCACCATTACTAAGATCTCTTTCGCGTACCCCTACCTGGTCCCCCACGTACCCCCAGGAGTACACGTACCGCAGGTTGGGAACCTCTGCTCTAAAAATGGCGGAAAATATCCGCTTGTGATTTAAATTTTAAATTTATTTTTGAACAATTTCAGCATAACATTCAGTTCTTGATTTCAATCCAAATTTTATAACCGGTATAAACCGGTTTATTTCCCAGGAATATTTGTGTTTCCGGAATAACAAAAATCATGTATATTTTTTAGAAGTTCGAAAAAACTGATTAAAGGCTTATTGCAAAGAAATAATAATAAAAATTTTAATTAGGTAAAACGTGCGTTGGATTTTTCTAAATTTCAGTCTTCTTTAACCACCTGTACTTGAGATTCCCAAACAAATGAAAACTCAGCTGCTTTACATTTGGGAAACCTTTGCATCTTCCGAGGGAGGGAAACCGAAAGTAAATAAAGTATCCAGCTCTATCCACATACATTGTAATCCTGTTGATTTTCCTCCTAAGAGAGTTGCAGGTAGCTAAAGGAGCGCCTGCAGTAGTGACAATCACCTACACTTTCGCCGTGGCCACCCCCGGATAGAGAACTAAGTTGGTAGATAGAGGTTAAACATCTTGCGTCAGTTATCCACCTTCTCACATCTGTATAGCGGCAGGTAACCTTGATCGCCCACAAAGAGCCGATCCGGCCCAACCCAGCCCTTCCTTAAAATGACAGTAAAAGCTCAACAGCCCGTATAAATATTGTGACGCACACATCCAGTTGAAAGAAAATAGGTGGAACAGCGCTTGTTTATGTTCCTACTGAGCGATGGTTAGTCACCCTTCTGTGGGGAGACGGTACTGTTAGAGATTAAACGTAGGAAGATCGAATTTCAAGAGAAATTTAGGTTAATTACCCCACTGTGAAACTGAAAAATCACAAATCTAAGCGATCTCAACAAAATGGTGCGCAATTTTTAATTGAATCTTAACAAATTATACTTCAATATAAAAGCTTATTAAGTTTCAAATTAAGATTAATAAAAAAAGTTTATTAACAGGCATTGAATTTTATTCAAAATTTGCACGATTTTTTTAATGAGAAATCATAAAAGTGAATTTGGGAGATGTAGAGGACTCTGATGACTTACTTGCCGGATATCAAATCATACACCTTACTGAGGAAATTTGATAAAATATGAATTGAGTAACATTAAAAAAATTTAAAATGAAATATTAAAGTGGGAAAAATATGATAACCTCTACATTGATCTAAAGGAATAAACGAATGCATTAAATGCAAAACTTAGTCTTAAAATAATATTAACGTGAAGATATTCTAAAAATAATATTGATTATTATTTTTGATATCAATTGAAATATTTATCCGAAATAATATTGTATATCCTAATATAATATCTATTACTATTATTTATTGTTTGTATCAATCGATTAATTATTTTTTATTGACTAAAGAATCCTGTCCTGTACTAGGTTTAAGAGTCTAGCACGATCTCCCAAAATTTTTTCCCTTTTGACCCTGCCCGATGCCAAAATATTTTCAAATTCAATGCGCAGCCCCGAACATGCTTTGCCTCATTTAATTTTTTAATTATTAATCCATTGGTTGAAACTGTACAAGTTGTGAAAGGAATAAATATAAAAACTATCCATAATAATTGATTTAGGTGAGAAAAATGACAAAGCTTGTGATATTATGATGTTCTGCGTTTATTTTATAAATTTTTAAGACAAATTTATCTGAACTGAAATAATTTATCTGTCCAATTCAGGTTGGAAGTACTTTAAGATCCTTAATCGACACTATTCGAAGGCACAGAATTTAAGCTATAGTGCGGCCTGTGTAGTTCAGTTTGCTTATTTTCAACAAATTTTACCATAGAAATATCATGAACTTCATGAATTACTATAAATTTGTCCTGGATTCAGTTTGAGTAGTTTTGACATTTAGAGGAAAATAAATGACGTGATATTTTAGGTAAATTTTTTTCAAGTAACTGATTATTTTAGGAAAGGTTTTAGATTACTAAAAAGGTTTTATACGCTTAAATTAAAGTTTTGAAACGTTTTTAAATTCTCAGAACATAAAGAAACAGAAATCTTATTCTAAAAGTGATGCAGCGAAATTTTTAGCCTTAACATTGGTAGGAGAATCTTCTTGTTTTATAAACAAGCTTTAAATTTCGCAAAGAAAGAAAAAAATAATTAATGAATATGTAATGGCTTTTTGTCACAAAGAATGATAAATCTCTCTGATCTCCACGTCTGTCATATGCTCTTGCGATGTATATTTAGTGACTGTGTAACAAATCACCTGAAGCAAAAATAATCATAATTCTTGACGTTTCGTTTAAGCGAGCGTGTATTGAATTTAATAGTTGAAATTAGAAACCAACTTCGGAGAGTAATTAACAAACAAGACGCGAGAAAATAAAAACCGAGATAAGGAAGAAAGTGGAAGACAGTAGCAATTTTCCTCACTATCAGATTTCACTTTTTATTTCTTTCTCCTTCCTACTAAATAAAAAGACTCGATTGGGAGCACGTTACTCCATGATTAGCGCCAATATTCTTAGTCAGGTAAAAAATCCAGCTGTTGCATAAGAGTAAGCTGAAGATGAGTTATGACGTCATGGAAAGCAACAACCGACTATTGGTGCAGGCAAAAGCCAAAAACATTAAAAAAACAAAATGGCGTTAGGGTTATTGGGACGAGAACAGACCAAACACAATGGCCCGAGATCAATTACTAATTCTAGTCGCGTGATCTCTTGCCAATAGATTCTTTATCCTTGTCTACTCCCTCCACATTTATTTACTTAAAAATATAAGCAGGTACCCAAGATGGTGAAACGGAATACAATTAAGCTAATATCTGGGTTTCACTCTCAAATGTGTTAGCTACCCGTTACAAAATGATCTTATTCGCGTGAACTCGGCATTTGCTTGCATTGATTGATTAGATTTTAAATCAGTATACTATACACTTTAAGATTTAAAACAAATTATTCGATACATAATTAAAAATAAATTCGATTACATTTCAAAATTTCTTTTTGAAATGTAACCGAGTTTTGAAAGAAAAGGACCTAAGCGATATATAATTTTGAATTTACTCTTCCATCTACATGTAAAAAAAATATAAATAATATATATTTTATACTATTATATAAATTACATTGATAAAATATTATAAAATAATATATAATCTCCTTTCGCTTGATTTAGCTTCTTTTGCGGTTAAAAAAAATCCCCAAATATGAAATAAGGAATATAAATACACATATGATACACATAAATCTGTCCAAACAAAATATGTGAATTACGGTATTGCATCTTTTGTATCTGGTTCTACACAGATATTAAATTTTTTGTTGCAATATGATTTTTAAAAATTTTAAAATCAATATTTTCAACAGATATAAAACAGCACTTAATAATAAGACAAAATATATAGTGTGCGCAAATGAAAAGGAGGCTTTTATCGTAGCGGCGTTATTCCACATGTTAGAAGTTTTAAGAATCCTCTTGTAGGAAGATGACTGTTAACTTTAGAAGAAATCCAGTTTTAAACGGCTAGCTATGCTGTCTTTACGTGAAACAGAAGCGTCAAAACAATCAAACAAACAACAACAACAAAAACAAAAACGTCGTGCATGGATTCCTCCAAACAGGGTCAGCGAGCAGTGGTCCAATATTTTCGGCAGATTGTGTTAGTAGAAATGACATTTACAGTCAAATGTTTATAGCACTCACCAGTGTATTTTACGAAGTGCAGTTTTTCGAAGGTGCAGTGATTTTTACTCTAATGATTGTGTTCTACCTGGTCTTGACATGTCCGTTGTGTTCACATGTCCATGATTAATTAATCCGAATTAATCTCATCGAATTTAGAGTTTCATATGACACATTTGTATATACACTTCTCTTCAGAGGGGAATAATTTGGATATAATCCAAATAAATTAAAATACCCAAAGCAGCATCAACATCACCTAATGACGACTGACATGGCCTGCTCTTTAAATCAAGAAGTCAATCGAAAGAGTCTTATAAGTATTGTTGTTTATTATGAACTAATTTATTGCTACTTATCCTTAAGTTATTTATTAACATATTACTTTTTTTTTACCACCGAAGAAATATTAGCTAAAACTATTAGATGAAACTAAAATAGATATAATTTTCAAAGTAGAAAAATATTCAGTAGAGATTTTGTAATATATTTTTGAAATATCTACATATAAACACAAAATGAGAATTCTGTTTATTTGTGTAAATGCATTTAAAAATGTAAATCTAATTATATATTATTTCCTGGCAATGTAGTCAATAGACGAATGTCAATCTGTTTTGCGATGAGACACTGGATTATTTAAATGAACCAACAAGAACAAAAGTTCTTTAAATAATGACGTAAAACAGCCAAACCAATCGACAAATAACAAGAATAATTACCTACATAAGCTGCGTACTTTACCAAAGACGTGTTTTCTTCTTCTATATTTTGAATACAATTACTCAGAAACAGCTAACGATGAACTTTCTTCAAAAGATGCACATAAACACCTAGTTTCTCTTTAAAGAATAATAAGGTATTAACAAACCCAGGAAGTATCCATTTTGAGTGTGCTTAAAAAGCACACAGTTTCCGTAATCTTATGGGGCTAGGTCACTTGACCTTTAATGGTTAGCTTGCGAATGAGAATGGTCGTGTATGAAGAAACGATTAGTCGATTTAGGAAAGTATGCATTAGAGGGGAAAATTGCAATGCAGGGTGGATCATCTGGTCGTTAAATTGGTTGCACAGGTAAACAAAATCACGTTTAAACCACAAAGAAAAAGAATCATTCTCATCTTAAAAAGCTATTTTAAGCTTTAAAGAAAGCACTATTTTTTTAACAATCATATTTATCGTTTTGCGGGAAATGATTAATCTTTAGATGAATTATTTTTTTAGCGAGTAATTGAAACAAGCAGATGACAACGAAAGATGAAAGTTATGTGATGAAAAAAAAAGAAGGAAATTCCTTCCTTTTTCACTATCATCAGCTGCGAAAGTATTATGCCAACCTTCAGTTAATAATCGATATTTAATATATGCTGCGGTTGCTATTGAAATTAATTGATTAACTTTCCGGAATAATTGATGTATAGTGATTTTCTCGGTGGTTTGAAATTTAGTTTAGAAAACTATTCTAATTTTTCTTTTGAAAGATAACAGTAATTTTTTAAGTGAATATGTTCTAAAACTGAAAATTTGTTTCTTAACAAATTTCAACTGTAATCTGACCGTAAATCCAGAGACTTTATTACTATCTAAAAGGCATATAAATGGCGATCTAATCTGAAGCAGCATTTATGCTCAAAACATCTAAGCATTTTTCGATGCACCGTGCCATTATCTGTTTAAATTAAATTTTACAAACCACTTTGAACATCTTACAACACTTGAGTTAAATATTTTACATTTTACTTTGTTGGTTCCACAGAAGCATATTCAATTTTTCTAGACCAGCTGCAGCCTGTATTAATAAACAAGCCATCTAAACCGCGAAAAGAGTTCGCAAGAACTCAAAAGCGGGGCTGCCCGTAGTGTCAATGTATTAATAAACATGGGAAAGCAATTAATTCCTAACAAATCAATATTTACTATTATAGAGATCCTAAAATAGTAATGTTGTTTTGTGATTTTTCGATGTGTTTTTATATAAATAATGATTCCCAAGCCATCACCATTAATGTGAAATAAAAACATAAAAAAAAGTGAAATCCCGTCCCTCCTTTTTTTTCATCCTATCGAATTTCCACTGGTCAGTGCAAGTCAAACAGCTGTCTGTAAAACCCTTTTTCCTGCACGAGTCCAGTGTGTAACTAGGTTAAAGTAGGAAATGCCCGGAAGGAATGGCGTCGGACCCGCCGAGCAATTGAAATATGGAGGCACAGCGCAAGGTTGAAATGCGAAAGGCAATTTGGAAAGAAGAATTTTTTTTCGTCAAAGAGAGCGAAGATGAAACCGATTAATAACTTTTTTGCACTTCTGTGAACGTTTATTTTTTATGAGAGTTTGCGTGTTTAATTTCGATGCTATTATCCCCCAGGCCGTGTTATTAATCTTAAGATGCGGAAAGTGGATATTAATCAAGAGTGTTTATAAAAGGTGACTTAGGCAAAATGAGTCTACTCATCGGTTTAATGAATACATATGAAGTCACCTTTATTGATATGTCTGTGGCGATCAGGAAATAAGCGCATTTAAGTTATGCTTTGTTAGAAGCGAAGTTAGTGAAATAAATTAGTACTGAAAATTGTATCTCAATTAAATAAAGCGGCCAATCATATACAGTCCTATTAATAGTTTACGCTTGTTAATTATTTCTAATCTAATTTGGTCCTTTTATCGTAAATTCAGCTATTTTTTCAGCTAGAAGAACATTACTACGAAATCCAATTTTACATTCCAAATAATGAAAAGCTGAATTAGTGATCGAAGAAGTGAATTTTTTTTAAATCAATGCTCACTGTATCATTTTCAGCGATTCTTAATGTTTTGCATATTAAGAAAATATTCCCTTTAGAATAGTCATTCCAACTAACATTATTTTTTAAATGCAGAAATTGTCTGTGTTTGGATTTAGGATATAAATAAATTCTTCTTTTTAAAACATTTTTTAAAAAGTCTTAAAATATTTGATATAAAAACATCTATTATTTCTAAATTAAAAGTACAAGTACAAACGGAAAACTGTTTTTATGTTATTAAACATAAAATTTCTGATGTAAAATGACACATTGTAAATAACTGACTGCTGCAAATAAAGATACACTGGAAAACACAAATTTGTCAAAATAAATAAATAAATATATTTCGACAGAAACTAACGAGCATTTCATTTAGATACATTTCATATTCAATAAAAATGTCAATGCATACAAATCATATGTAAAGTTTTCAATGGCATTACGTTTTCTATTCAAGTAAGTAAAAATTCTCTCATAATTGTCTTTAGGGAAGAAGAATTAATTTAAATGGATACTGTCTAATGTCGATGCCCACTAAAATTATGAACATAGAGAAAAGTTCCTTTTTATCAAGATTTGCTACTTTACGAGTATTTTAAAAAAAGTAATTTTTAAAAAATATTGCTTGCTTTTATGTTTTAACATACATTAAAATTTGCTAATTTTAGCTTTACAGTATTTTGTTATTAACAGCACAATGAACTCAAAGCAAATGAGATATTTTATATCAAAACGTGCTCAAAATCAGTTCCAAAAGTTTTGTAATTTTTTTTCATCTATAAGAGAACCAATGGATACTTGAAAGCGATTCTAATATTGATTATTAAATTCAAAACTTTTCTTTTCCTAAAATGCACTTCAAGGATATATGCAAGATAAGGGAATGAAATTAAGAAAACCTTTGCGCAATCTTCATTAAATTCAGCGACAAAATGCCCTAAATTTTAACTTTTCTTATGTATTAAGACTGCTATTAGACGAAAAGCACATTCTCGTTCTATCAGGATGTATTTATAGAAACATCAGATGCAGATCTTGAGTCTTTCAAGAGAAAGACAAGTCTTCGAACTTAAACCATTAATTTAATAAGAAAATAAAAATGATAACTCAGCGGTTTAACTTAAAACCAACTCTAAAACAACACCGTACTTTTAAAAATAATTTTTTGGAGCATTGAAGCGTAAGATAAAAGCAGCAGCCGAGACGAAAAGATGCTGGAGTGAGGAGAGTCCGATCTTACCTTTCCCAGCAGTTCGATTGTGCGGTCCGTCCGAGGAGTTCCCCACCAATTTTCTGAGCGGAAGTTCCACTCTCACTTAGCACGAGAAGAGAAACCAAATGTACTCTTCAGCTTCTGTAAAAAGTATATTCTCTCTTTTCACGACGTGACCCGTCCGACTGGCTGGCACCTCTCACTTTTGATAGGCCGGTTTGCCCTCGCACGTCACAATCTGCAACCCACTTAAGTGTTCACCCGGTCCTTTTTGCCAACCAAAACCAACACACGCAACGTAACACTTTAAAAAGACCACAGAAAGTGAAAACGGACGACCGGCCATCAGGTTTTATATAGCCTGCTGTCGAACGGCAAGCTGGGGAAAAAAAATTTGGTCGTGAACATGACGTCACGAGCTTTGCGTCAGGGCCAAACGGATGCTTATCGAATGTGGCTGGAGGAGCACAGGTATTGTGAAAAGAAAAAAAGCCTAAGTTGTTTTTTGCCCCCTTTCCTGGTTCCTTGCAGGGAATAACGGGGGGAATTTCCAACGCCAATCAGCAATGTATAGCAGAAAAAAAGGACAAAGGAATCTTCCGCTGGGTTGGAAACACGTGGATGTGTGAGGAGTGATTAATATTTAGCTTTCTTTCTTTTCTGTAAGACAGTCTAATGATATCACGTAGCTATTTCATCGAAAGTTAAGCGAACTTGACACAAATAAATCTTGGTGATTTACCGCAAAATCAGATAGCTCAGCGTGTTGAAAAATGTTAAAGTGTTTCAACGCACTGAGCAATTTCAAGCAAGTATAGTTTCAATGGTGTGGAATTTAACTGGTTTATGAAAGATCTCTGAATACAAGCTATACTTAAACTGATACTTTTAAACATTCATATCAAATAGTTTTTTTCCATATAATCTGAATTTTATCTAACATAGATGGATCCAGATTAATTTTGCACCTTCCCCTTAAGGTTAAATACCCCTTCACACTTTAAGAATGATAATATGCTTAAATTTCAAAAATAAGTAGACAATTTTTTTACAGGTGGAATAAAAGTATGTGTTGTTATTTTGAAAATCCTTTGAATGAATTGAACAGATTTGTATCGAAAATTTTAAAATAATTGGCTTTAAAACAACTTTATCTTTAGAATCCAAACATCATCTGGATTTATACTACATATTGTTTTTTTTATCAACATATTAATTAATATTAGTAATTACTGGCATAAGAGACTTATTGTAACTGAAGACGAATTATTTCTAATTGATTATGATAATTCAACCAATAAAATTTAATTAAATAAGAATTGAGAGTGTAAAATTTTTTTCCCCAGTATATTGTGATAATTCAGTCGATAAAATTCTTAAAGTGCAAGTTTCTTCATTGAATGAAAGATCTAGATTTTCTTGTTTTTCTTGTTCTAGAAAGATATTTTTTCTTAAATAAAATCTAAAATAGAAATTATTTAAAAAGCGTTTAATTTTCTTTTGTGAAATATTGTTGGTAAAGTAATTTTGCTGTTAAGTACCTCGTATCACTTTATTTTCCTTTTACAAGATCAAATAATTGGAAAAATAATGTGCATACTTTTTCAAGTCCGAAGGAGGATATTTTTAATGCTTTTATGAATCTCGCCGAAGATTCAAATAATCTTAATTTTTGTGTTATGGCTTAGAGCTACTTATATCAAAAGTAAAATAAATGAGTTGGAGTACTGACATGCTAAATATTAACGTCCATGAAAATAAAATGCTATAGAAACAGTAAACGTATTTAGATGATTAGTAATTCTGTATGGTATTTATTTGCGTTAATTATTTTAGGTAAATCTCGTTACCCTCTCATTTCGCCAGTTCGCTCTATTATTTCTGATTTGCCTTATGTCCCTCAAAGATACAAGATATTAATTTTGCTCGACGAACAATATTTATACGATATCCAACCATGTCTCTCTTAGACAGAATTTTCTCTACACAATATGTTGTAGTTTTTTTCTCAGCTTCTAGAAATTTCAGGCATAGAGAAACTGTCGAAATAATGTTTTGTAATGATTTTGAATGATATCTTCGTTAAAGTTTCTTAACGCAGTTGATTTAAAGTGACTGGAAGTCTTAATGATGTTATGACATTCCTATTGCCGTGGAAATTTTTCGTGTTATTTTATTAAACTTTTCTTCTTGTGTCACTCATACATCACTTTTGCTCGAATTAAGAATTTTGCTTAAGAAGGCACTTTTCAACTCTTGTTACTAGAATTTTCGAGCCTCTTCTTTAGACCTTATTTTTAAGCTATGACCATAAGGTAAATCCCTATCGTTCATAGAAATGCATCAATTAATATTTTAGTCGTGAAAAATTGGCTATGAGAAAGAAAATTCAATGACTTTTGTCTAGAAAATTTCAAATATGTGTAACATGTATTTTTTTTCTGTTACCTTCGAGATGGATGCAATGAGAGTGTTACATCCCCCCCTAAAAATATTTTCCTCTATTAAAATATTTCTTACAAAAATTTTCTCATCCATAAAAGGAATAACTATTTAAAATTTGTGTTAAAAATTTTGTTTCTGTACTGCTTTATCAAAGTTTATGTTGCGTTGAAACACAGTATTTACACTATCATTTTAATACGTGAAACTTCTGTGAAACTAATTTCCACTGCATAACAAAATAAATATTTTTTTGCAAAAAGTATTTGAAGCTTTATTTATTTGAAGAAATATCAATGTTACCGTGATCTTCTCTCCAGCATAAAGATGAATATTCTCTAGGAACGTGAAACGACCTCCAATATATCATCCTTCTAAACAATAATGTCTTAAAGGGGAAGGCTTTATTGTTGTTGTCTTCTCTTAGATTAGTACTTTTTTAGTAACTCTGTGTATATTATAAAACTGTTTTTCCGAGGAAAACTAAATTATTTGATAAAATTTCTATTTATCAGAAGTTTACAGCAAGCAAGTTAAAATTATTTTTGAGTATTTTTAAACGCTAAATATTATCAAGAATGGATTGAAATTCTTATTTAAGATTCTTTCCATTAAAAACTTTTACAGCATACATATTTGCAATATCACACTCCTAAAGAAGTTTTTAATTAAACTTCTGTTAATGTATTGGATCATAGAATTTCGTTGACGTGTATGACGTGTATCTTTATAAATTACCTACACTGTTTTCATATCTTGGATTCGAAATATTATTTATATTATGACATTTACTAAATAGTAATTTATGTTTTTTATTCTTAATAATAAATTTAAATTAGTTCCTTTTTGCTTCATAATGTCTGCACATCAAATTCTGAAGAGTGACCTTGCCTTTTTCCTGCTGATTGAATTACTCAAACTTCGTAAAAGGAAACTCACCTGTATCTGAATTTTCGCGAGTTTCTGCTTGAATACAATTAGTTCTTCGAAACTTTGAAGAAACCGAATAAAAATTCCTTTTGCGTAAATTAATTTCTGATTTCACTTAATATTTTTCTTCGCATTAAATGTGTTTTTCTGATAAAAATTATTTTATAGATGATCAAAATAATTTTTGAACTTTTTTTATGAAGTGAATCTTCGATTATAAGGGTAGAGAGAAAGCTGATACCTAGTCAGTAATTGAATTAATATTGGTTTCACATCAAAATAATACATTTCTAACGAGCGAAAAAATCTTAAAAACTCTATGATTCAATTCATAACTGAAATATTAGCAAATAGAAAGCTTAAATCCTTTAATGAGTTTTATTGAATTATGTAAAGACACAATCAAATACTTCAGTTTATGATTAATTTTAATCAAAAGAATTCCTTATGCCATTAAATTATTTTGAACACCAAACCTATGAAGAAATTAAATCTAATTTTATAATGACGATTAAAACAAACAAGTTTATTTATTGTCTTTGCTTGAAGTAAGTTTATAGTATAAGGAATTCTGCTTAACTCGAATAACATTACACCAAGCATTATAAGCAAAAAATTGATATTAGAAACGGAATTTAGTTTTATTACAATATTGATTATCATAAATGTACATAACATAAAATATTATGTAGGTATTAAAAAAATTTTCTTTTTCTCAATACTTTCACATTCTCTTTAAACTGTTTGTTTAAAGATAACATGATTGTAAGCTTCATTTATTATTTTAATAAGGAGTTTTATAATAATTTTGGTTTAGGAATGTAAAAAAAAGAAAATTTTAGTTTAATATTTTGATTAAGCATTCATATATGTATTTCACCGTATAAATAGTTTTCTATTTGTTATGCATTAAAAATGTCTGAATAAACAATTCTAAGTGAAAAGTACGGTTTCGAATATCTATTATGAGATATAAAGTAGGAAGATAAAATCTAGATTACAAATAAAATGCAACATTTCATATCTTATCTTCAAAATATTCTTGATCAGATTATGGAATACTTTTAGTCATTCCTGATGTGACACCAATAAACACGTTCTTATCACCTTTTCATATTCATATCACATTTCTCTTAATGAATCTCGAATCACCTAGTTTTGTTGCAACATAAAAATTAATGGAGAAAAATATTGCAAGGTCACAAAATGCTAATGTTGTTTGTTTCATTGTTGCAGGTGAATATCGATGTGGAGAGAAAAACGACGCGAAAAATTACCTCGCCGAAAGCTGTCCCGATGGAGTGCCCTTTAGAGCAATGATTGTCCGAAGTAAAAACTAGGAGCACTTTCATCATTCAGTAGCACGTGTCCAACAAACACAAAACCTTTTTCTAACCACAAATCAATTATTTTTTAGAAATTTAAGTGATTTTGATTTTTTGATTTTTCTTTCATTTTGGATTTATTTTTAATAATATTTAAAATAACTGTGTAATTACAGCATTTCCTATACATTTTTTTATTAGCGAGATGAAATACGCGTTAAAAGTACGGAAACTATGCGTTTGTAACATATGGTAACATTCTGTTGGATGGAGGAAATTTAGAGAGGAGATTATAACAGATATAAGCTTCAAATTTTCGCAAAAAACACCGGATGCTAATTTTTATTTACAAAAGAAAGAAACTATGCATAATACCCATAACTATGAAAGAGAGATGGTAAAATGGTTCAAAGAGATTATGATAAATGAGGATTAAATGCTTTAACATCGAAGACAGAAGCTTCCGTAATTTTTCATTTCTTTTGAGAATTCCTTTTGGCTATTTCGTAATAAGATTAAGTGAACTATGGTTGAATAAAACGGTTTTTATGAAAATTTTTCATAAAAAAGATTCGTTTAAAGAGTTTTGTAATAAAACTCTTTAAATAAAATACTTCATGGTTATCTAGTCAAAGCAAACTTAGTTGGCCTGAAAAATCCTGAGTAGTATTCTGATAATATTGGGAAAATAACTATGAACTATTGCGTGCAATTATTTTGCAAATATCATCGTTTTTAAGTAGACTGGACCTCATCTATACAATCCTGCAGCTTTTTTCAAAGTAAAACACTTACAGTTTACACTGATATACTAAATACTTTAATTTATTTTGCTAATGAAGCTTGCCCTACGTAATTTAACAAATACGCAGCTCAGTCCTATTAATTTAGCAGCACCAGCATTTATTTATATGAGATTGAGAGATGTACTTTTAAAGCAATTTCAGATTGATGACTTTTATTATAACTCAATTTCTGAGGAAAAATTCAGGATATACTTGGGCATATATAATTTTATTTGATTGATTGATGTCCAGTTTAGAAGCACGACGAAAGAGCTGGACTTCTAAATTTTGTACCATTTTCATATAACTAGAATTAAGCACACTCTCCGAACTTTCCCATCACACTAACATCTGGAGGTCTGACTTTCAAAGTCAGACCCACCTCACAACAGGCATACAGGTACTGATCATCTTCGGTTGAATTAAATTTCGACTGACAGTCCAACGATCTGGTAGTCAAGATTGTATAACTATGCCAACAAAATACCTAGATATAGAGAAGTTGTTCATCTCAAAATGTTTTCGACCTTTAATGCAAATTCGCTATTCTTGGATGTAAAATCGAAAGCATTTAATATAAAGTTATAATAAAAGACCAAAATAACCATATTTTGTTTTTGTAATGTTATTTACGAAGAATTTTCCAAATAAAAATATATTTGTATTACACTTAGAATGAATGACATAAGAAACATGATTACTAAACATGTACCACAGATAATCAAATAACTCTCTTTTATGACCGATTTTACTTAAAAACTCCGTAGTCAATTCTTTGAGGAATGGTAGTAAAATGGTTTAAAGATATACCCACGAATATTTAGAAGCAACAAGCAAAATTAATCTAAGCCCGTTTTAGCATTCAAATTATTAATTTTAGAGCCTTACTGCGTTAATGAAACGTTTATTTAATAAAAAATAAAGCAAGTAATCTCAAGGTGCATCTCAAAGTTACCAAATATTTTTTAGTTGATTTTGGGGAGAAACGTTTTCACGTTGTTGTAAAAAGGTATTCGTTCAACCGTAAAAATGTATTAATTCTAATACATATACTAAAGAAAGATTCCTCTCCTTAGGAGCTGGGTTTTTATGAAAATGTGCAAAGACCACAACTCAAATGTATATATTCTGTGCGCAGTAATAGTTGGTTAACAGAATTCTTCAGAAGTTAATTTTAAAAAATTTAATTTTTAATGTGAGCTATTTACATAAAAATAAAAAGTGTGAACTTCTGGGAAGTTTTATTGAAAACCGGGACATTTTCATGATGTTCTTTCAAGTTGAGACAAAGAAAAAAAACCGGGATTGCCAATTTAATTTGAAATATGTGATCACTTTCTTTAAAATTAAAACATATCTTATTGCATTTAGCTACATTAACTAATAAGATATATGTAATAAATATTACTTTCTATGTGAGTAAAAGTCGTCAAAATCTTTGACATTCCTTTGAACTTTAGCAATGAAATTCTTTTCAGGATATTTCATTTTTAAAGGTTTCTCAGCCTTCAATTTCTATAAAAAGATAGGAAGGTAAAATATTTTTCCGAATTTTTGCTTAGATTCACTTGATTTTGGTAAGTCTTCATGAAGCTTTGTTCATCCATAACACATTCAACATTGAAGAACAAGGAAAGAGAACAATAGAAGGACCATAATGATGTCATAAATGCAATATGTTACCCTGAGGTGTTATAGAGCCTTTATTGTTACCCAGGTGTTAAAAAAATTTTATTACTTTTTTATGATTTTTGACTCAACTTCATGTTTTCGGTGAAAAAAAATGTTAGAATGAAAGGAAAATTTTATTTTCTTTTTGATTTCAAATAAGAAAAAATTTTGATTAAAAACAGTTTGTATTGTCTAGGTGGACAAATGAAACTACTGAGGGAGAAGAAACATTTTTATTATGCAGTTTTAAAATCTCAGAACATTTATGGAAGTCGAAAACCGAAATCATAATAATTAGAACAGAGTTTTTACTTTTTTTATATCTACTTTAGATATAAGTAAGTATTTTTGGATTAGAGGAAAGTCTTTGTGATGAGAAAAATAGAGTGCTCGGCAAAAACATGCTATACTTCGGTTTTTGTGCAATATATTCCGTACTACGAATATCATGAAAGCAATCTTATTAACTCTCCAACAGTCTTAATAATTTTTATCCTTAAATGGTCGCAATGTTTATCTCTGTTATAAAACCGATTCTATCAAGCTTTTATATTTTTCTTTATAACTATAATTATTAGTACTAATTAGAATTTAAATTAGTGTTCTGTACTAAAAATTCAAATCGTAATGCGTTAAAAATAGCTAATAGATGCAGATGTTGCGACTAACCGAGGAGTAAAAAAAGATGCAATTTGAATATTTTTATAATGAAATTAAGCACTTATTAATTTGGATACACAAATGTCTAACGAATTTTAGGTTGAGATAAAATATTATTGCGGTATTTGTTTTCGTATTTTCTTCTTTTTACTTTATTGTCGGCATGCTGCAATTATTTATATAACTGTTGGCAATGTTTGAAATTATACTCCGACGCAGATTTGGATAGTTAAATATTAGTTTTAATTTTGGACAGAACTTAGGTAAATCAAATGACGTCTAAGGTTTAGAAAATGTGTAAATTCACGTTTGGAATACTAAGTCTATCAGTTTTTCTGAAATCGGATGCCGTATTATAAAACATACTTTACATGTTTACTGTGTGAAAGTTTTTGCCATAAAAATATTCTTTATGAGGAAAAAACAATGGACTCAAGTAAAAGGTATCAAGAAGAACAAAACGGTCAATTATATTGCTTCGTGTGATTAATGATTTTTCAGCAAAGAAAATAAGAGTAATAATATGATTAAAGGTATAAAGAAGAAAAATATACTTTTAAAGTACTTATATATAAAAGATACAAAATAAACGAGGGTATAAAATTAAACAAATTTCTATGCAAGGCAGCATCAAGGGATGTGAAATGTGAAAATTAAAAGACGAAAAATGTTTAAGGATTGGTTTTTTCTGATAAAAAATTTAATCTGGATAGACCAGAGGGATTCCAGTATTACTGGAATAATTTGCATAAGGATCAAAGTACTTTTCTAAACGTCCTCATAGGGCCAGCGATAGTCTGGGGATGAATTAGATCCCTTTGAATTACAATCTTAAGATTTGTTTTATATGTAGTGGACACAAAAATGTATCAATGCATTTTGGGAATTCAGTTAATATCCCATTTAGAAGGGGTTGGAACTGAAACAGATGCAATTTTCATCCGAAAAACGTTTCAAATATGACACGAGCATATCAAAATTTATAAATTTCACTCTGACTTGCATTTCATATTTTGATACCTTTGTACCCTAATAAGAAATAAAATTACAGGGTTTTCCCATTAATTTTTATTACTAATTTTTCTATTTCCAAATTTATTCAGCGACAAGGGAATAATTCTTTGTTTCAATTCCAAGTAAACTGAGAGTTTCATCTGCCCTTACTTTTTCGAAAAAGAGCACTCTTAATTTCAGAGATTCGCAAAATCGCATTTGTCATACAAATCAACAAAATGACCGAGATGTTAAAGAAATCATTGCATTTACAGATACTGAACAATAGAGCAGTTAATGAGGGTATATAAATTAAATTATTTGCGATTAAATGACTATTAAAGTAATGGTAAGTATTGCAGTAAGAGAACGTGCATGTGACAGTGAAAAATAACAAAAATTTCTCGATTGTAACTTCATAATAGTGATTTCTTTGAAATATTATGACTTGAGTCACCTTCAGTTGAACTGCTCTGATTTGACCGAAAGGATATTACTCTGCTGATGAAACTAAACTAAAACTAACTATTTTGCTGTCTGTGGGTGGCTCAAAACGTACCGCTAAGGTCAATAAGTCATTTTACCTGAGTAATATTCATCACACAAAATCACGACATCATACAAAACCTTTTGAAAAAATTTAAGATTTTTTCGACACTGCCAAAACGTGAGATCCTTGTTGCAAATTTAATTTTTGTCATAGTTTATCAGTGATATATCACATGATTCCACTTATTAACTACAAGACCTCTTGACACACAATATATAATAATTAATTTAGGGGCTTATTCGTGACTTCGGAGAAAAGTATATGTAAATGCAAAACCTGAATGTCGAGGATTGGAAATGCAGTAACTACTAATTTCATAGAGCAACGCACTATAGGATCCGCATTCTTAGAAATGAATGTCAGCTATCATTCCGATCCATCAAACTTGGAATGCTTACTCCCCGTGAAAATTAGACCTTCTATCTTTCCCGCTTTTGTTAAATTGTAAGTGATGAGCATTCACCAATCATTTGCAGTCGAAATATCATTCCACACATTTATTTATATGTCAGTATTGCATTTTAGATCACTCTACGCGATAGCAAATATCTTTTGTTTAAAAAAGAAAAAAGTACATCTAACTCATTCTTAAAGATCCGCCTTCTAAAAGCGAAAAAAAGTGGCTTTCATTAATATATTTATATAGTTTTATTCTGGTTCAATGTACCGACTGGATTCATTGGAAAAATATGAAATGTTTAATTATTTTAAAAAAAGTTTATTAGCCATTTTAAATACTGGTGCAATTTTTAATGAGATTTGTGTAGTGTCGTGAAGGCAATAGAAAACCTTGTGTCTAGAGAAATTACTATGTAATATAGAAATATGATATGTCTTTACTTGATTTGTATTAAAATCGACTATACAGTATGCATAATAAAAACATTCCATATGAAGAAATATTAATATAGTCTCTTTTCCTTTTATTATCAATTCGATGGCTAACAATCTATATAAAAAATAAAGACCCTAAAGTACTTTGGACGTTATAAAAATCCACACTACTGAATAGACATTTTGTGAATTTTTCTCACAAATGCTAAGAAACATGGAAAGGTTTTAGTGAAGAATTTGTGAACATCAATTAAATAGTCAATTCTTTATTATTTAAAAATTTTATTTCCATATATAGAAAAGATTAATCACCAAACCATTCCTAATATTTGAAAATACGATAGATATTTTAAGTCATTTTATTTATTTGTTTTCGAGTTGCCACTTGCAGTTTTTAATTAAATTTAGAGGGCCGCGGTGGCCTAGTGGTAAGGTCTCGACCTCGGGACCGGAGGGTCGCAGGCCCGAAACCCGATTCCACTGAAGATCCGCCGTGTATGGGGCCTGCTGCACGCTAAATCATACGTAGTGGCCAAACGTCCTCCCATTGGTGTGGCGCGGAAGTTTGGAGAGGGGGTGCCAGCTCAGGCGTCGTCCTCGTCATCTGACCGCGGTTCAAAATTACGAGGTCCGTCCCTAAATAGCCCTCGTGTTGCTTCAAAACGGGACGTTAATATAACCTAACCTAACCTTAATTAAATTTAGTATCAGTCTTTAAAATGTATTGATAACTTATGAAAAAAATAGCTTTCGGCGCCTTTTAAAAATCGTTTAGTGTAATTTTTCGAGAATCTACGAGATTTCAAACTTGTTTGATGCAACTAATATTCTTATTTTAATTAAAAATGGAGTTGCAGACGATAAGAGTCTTTTGCGTATAGTAATATTTTATATAAAAATTTAGTTAAAATATTATACTTGTGTCATTTAAAAAATGCGTTTATTTTTGTTTTCATTGACATTCCGTCAAGTGCCATGAAGTAACATTAAATATAATTTTACTTTTTTCACACATGAACATTTAGAACATGAAGCCGTCAACAACTGATTTGATATAACTTTGGTTATGCTATCAGTATTTGTAATGTTGTAAGTTCTTCAAAATATACTCACAAATATTGACGAATAAGGAAGATTTTGTAACCATTAATTAAATAGTTATTGTTTTATTAATGAAAAACGCGACAATATTATCATCCTGATGAAGTTCTTCAAGTGTTCAGTACAAGCTATCACCTATTTCTTAAAAAAACACAATACCATTTTCGGTATAAATAGCTTCTTTAGTACTTCAATTCCGAATTTGAAATTTAGCACTTTTAGGTTTTATAACATTTGTTACAATTAAGAGAACAAGATAGATTCTAGCAGAATCTGATCCAAAATTTCTAAAATATTTGCAATGAAATGTTAATCTAAAAATTTATTGAATATAATTTTAAGTTAATGGTTACAGTCATCAAGGTAAAAAAATATTATTACCTGTTGAATAAAAATAGTAAAAGAATTGTACCGCAACAGATAAAGTAGATAATATCTCCGTTAGACATGGTTTAATTAGAAAATTTGAAAGTGTCTAAACGAGTTTAAACTTTACGACTTTAATTAAATACCAAATTTTACTCATGCTATTTTACAGTTAAAATTATGTCATGTATTTTAAGTTTTTAAAGATGTTGTTTTATAGTTAATTATTTATTTAAAAGAAAATTTTTATTTTTCGAATTGGTATCAAGCGATCTAGATTTCCAGATTGATAATTTATTTATTCATAAAAATTAAACAAACTTTATAATAACTTTTAAATGCAAAAGAATTATTTAAAATTGCTCCACTGATAAAGCATCTGAAATATTTTGAAATTATTTTTCAATTTGGACAAAGTAATCAGTTTAAAAATCGTGCTAAATACTGAAATATTAATAATTTTAAATGATGGCAACTGAAAACATAAATTCACATTTGATAAACTATGATTTGTAATACAGAATTTAAATGCTGTGTTTTTATATTTGTATCCATCAACAACTAGAAATAACTCACGTATAAAGAAAGATCATGATTGATATTGTGTATGTGGCCCTTTTTTTGCTTTCTCGTATACGAAGTACACAAAGAGAAAGTATTGTAATTGTCAAAAAATTCGAACTCGAGATTTTGATGAATCTACACGTTTTAGATCTCCCAGAGTCCGAAAAACACAAATTTGGAATTACGTCTGTCTGTCTGTGAACACGATAACTCAAAAACTCTTATAGCTAGAGGGATGAAATTTGGTATGCGATCTTTACACAAAATCTGTAGGTTTTTATTAAATTATTGGCAAAATCCGGCCACGGGAAGTCTGTCTGTGGAAGCTGCGCTTGTAGACACGAAACCAAGAGATGTTGGTCTCCCAAATCGTGTGCGTCAACTGCAGTCATTACAACTTTTGCTATGGGAAGAAATTGCAAATTAGACGGAAAGCCCCAGATAATTCCTGTTCCTACTACTACCTCGAAGTAGCAGCCTACCGCCGAATAAGGGACTACTAATGGATTTTTCTTCTCATGGTAGAACTTCACAAGAATAGTCAATAACTTGACCACCTCCTGAACCAGCATCTCAATAAACATTCTGCAAATCAATTTGGCCAGGATCAGGGCGGTAAGTGACCAGCTTCAAAATTCAATCGTTAACTTCAATTCCGACATAAGTCTTATGCAAGAGCCCTATTCTCTTTCAAAAAAAATCCAAGGCTTACCCCAGTCCTGGACTGTCTTCCCCTCCAAAACGAATAAAGCAGCAATAGCAGTAGTTAATAAGAGCCTTAAACCCGCCATCATAGCAAGAAAAAGTATACGGTAGCAGTCAAATTGAAAACCGGCCAGAATCCAACCACCTTCATTTCGGCCTACAACTCTCCATACGCAAATATCCAGAAAACCTTACAGGAATTTCAAGAAATAATCACGTCTTTAAGGGGTGAATCAATCATTATAGGAGCTGATCTTAACGGACATCACACCACGTGGGTTAAAGAGATATCGACTCAAGGGGAGAAAGAGTCCTAGAATTCCTCTTAGCGAACAATTTCTATATAGCAAACAGTCCGGACGCACCACCTACATTTGAAAGGAACATATTCAAGGGATGGCCAGACTTGGCAAAAAGTGCCCAAGATATAATTAGTAAGTTCGCCAATTGGAAGGTGTCTGACGAACCGTCGCTCAGCGACCATAAATATATCAACGTTAAAATAGAACCACAAATCCAGAACAGAACCTACAATATATTCAAAACCTTCTACGGGAATCATAGAAAATTCCCCAATAAACTTAAACCTAGCATTAATCTCCTTCTGGAAGAAATAAGAAACAGCCAAACACAAGATGACATCAACAGAACCACGAGCCATATCCAAAATAAAATCATAGATGACTGTAAGAGCATCTACAAAATTAAAAAGAAAGAAGTTCTCAGACTACCTTCCTGGTACACATCCAAACTAAAAATTGAGAAAAACAGAGTCAAAGAGCTGAGACGACGGGTACATAGAGCCCCGCAAGATCAGAGAAGACGCATATTCCTGACCTTAAAAAAGGATCAAGCCCTGTACATGAGGCACGTTATACAGGCTAAGAATTCTGGCTGGAGAAAATTCAGCAGAAACGTCTCAAACCCATTTGGAAAACAATACAAAGCCGTCTTTCGAAAAACCATTCCTCCTACCCATCTCATTGCCTTAAAGAACAACACCCCCACAGGAGACCAGCTTAAAATTGCAGAAAATATCCTGGAACAAATGTTTCCAATCCCACTAGATTATGCGGATCTTTCATCAATAAGAACTAATACACCAGACGATGCCCCCTTCACAAAAGAGGAAATTGCAATTGTCATAAAAAAACTTCATAAAGGAAAAGCACCAGGACCTGACGGAATTGATAATATAATTATTCAACAAATAAATGAAAGTTTTCTTTTCCTGTTCATGGAGCTATTTAATAAATGCCTGCATCTTTGGACATTTCCTGATCCGCTCAAATTAGGTAATATTATCTTATTCAAAAAAGAAGGTAAACCAGAGGACGAAGCCTCTGTTTATCGACTTATCTCTCTACTGCCAACTATTGGAAAAGACTTACCGAAACTCCTTACCCAGGGGCTCAATTACCACCTGTTGAGACTCAACAAGATTATTGACAACCAGTACGTATTCAGAGACGACGTAGCTAGCAATTCACCATCTCATTCAAAAAATCAATGAAGGCAAAAAGAAAAACCCTCATGTCCTGGTAATTTCAATAGACATTAAGGGCGCATTCGATAACATTGAACACTCCTCAATTGTCAACTACCTGGACAATAGTCTCAGACCCAAAAACATATCAACCTTCTTCAGAAATCTACTGCTTAACAGAAAAATTATTCTCAATTCCAGCGAAGGACCAGCCATTAGAGACCAGAGGATGGGGTGTCCACAGGGTTCCCTCAGTGGTCCAGCCCTCTGGAACTTAGTCGCAAACGAAATTCTGCAGGAAACCTGACCAGAAAATACAGCCATACAAGCCTTCGCCGACGACTTTATGATCGTCTCTCACGCCTCCACGGAAATAAAAATTGAAAACCAAATCCATGCAGCAATAGAAAAATTCATTAACTGGGTCAACAAAAACAAACTTCAAATTTCTACAGGCAAAACTCCATACATCCTCTTCAGCAAATTACTTTCGCTCGCAAGGAGAGTCAATCCAAAGAAAACACTCACTAAAATATCTCGGACTCTTAATAGATGATAAACTTAATTGGAATGCTCACCTTACAAAGCTCTCAACCAAATCGTTTACTCTCTACCAGAACTTTCTAAAGATTACCGGGAAAAACTGGGGATTTTCCCTTAAACTCAGAAGAATACTGTTTAAGACTGTAATTGATAGAATGCTTGCTTATGGAGCTGCAGTCTGATGCCTAGACCCACCGATTAGAATCAGAAGGAAGCTTAACATCATACAAAGACCATTCCTGCTTGCTCTATAAGGAGCAAACAGAACCACAGCAACCTCGGCGCTCCAGGTCATATTTGGAATTTCTCTTCTCTACCTCCAGTTACAGCAGGAGGCCAGAGTCACAGCCATTCGAAGTCCGAACATCTCCCTCCCGGAGACACTTTGACAACATCTCGTACCTGGAGATGTTGAAAAAGGAGAAACGGGCTGGGCTGCACATCCCCTTTGGGACGACCACTCACGCTGGTTTTATAAGCAACAAGGTAGAAAAACGAACTTATAAAGATTGCCAGCACTTGCGGTAATCGACGAGCAATTTCCGTTACGAAGTTACAAATGTTTGTGCTATTCCATCGCGAATTCAGAATGCTTGAACATTTAAACCAAATCAATATTAAAATCATGGACATATGAAAAGAAAAACTGTATTCGATTTGCTTAAAATAGAATTCTTAATAACGTTTAAATATTTTGTTTAATCTGTTTTAAAGAAAAGTAGCATTCCACTTATAATTGTTTCCTGCATTTTCGATCTTCGATTTCTAATACATCTAACAACGATTTGGTATGTCTTATAATCGGATTATCTAAAAAAATTCAAATGTGTTTCCAGTAATTTATTATTACAATATCACATGTAAAAGTAAACTACTTAAATATAATGTACTCATTACGTTGCGCAGATTTTATTGTATATTTTTCGAAAACGTTTCTAAAAATAATACTATCTTAATATAAATAAAAGTCATTATGGCTATTTATGTGGCTATGTATGTGGATATATGGCTATGTATGTATGTGACTGTGTTCCACATCTCCACTGTTTTCAACCAAATTGTGCACACTTATTATTTAAGACAAGGGGAAGACACTTATGAACTTTTCAAAGTCCAAATGTTAATTAAACAGTCAGTTAATTAGAAATTAACCGAAACTGTTTTTCCGCCGTAACTTCGGAGCAAATTGTCCGAAAAAATATTTTTATGCCATCTTAAACCAAAATTTTTTTTTCTTTTCAATTATACCAATTTTATTTCCGTGCCTTTAAATTTTATGAATTTTTAAATTTTTTTAAAGAAATTGATTAATTGCAAAAGATTTTGAAATAAAGCATTTTATTGATACTTCGTTGCTAGGCAATGGTGAGACTTCGAACAATTGAAAAATCACTGTCAACTTTAAAAGGTCTAGAAGTTAATAAAATCTTTATTTAATTAAAAATTAAGCAAAAGTTTGGGTTTTTCCATGATATATTTCGAAAGTGTTATGTTACCTACGCTTATAGTTTGGCACAAGAAGTGAAAAAATCACTGTCAACTTTAAAAGGCCTAAAAGTTAATTAAATCTTTAGTTAATTAAAAGTTAAGCAAGATTTTGGGTTTTTCCGTGATATATTTCGGAAGTGCTATGTTACCTACATTTATCGTCTAGCATTTCAGTTTTATTTTTTAAAATATTTTTTTGAAACACTTTTTCTTGTTTCTGAAAGAATTCTTAAACAAATTTAATTAGATAAAAAATTACTGCAGTTAATATTTCCTGTCATTTCCTTCAACTTTTAAAATTTTAAAACTTTAATAAATAACAATCGATTACATGCAGACGTTTTTGAAATAGTACAAATTAATAGATACTTTGTTGCTAGGCAACGGTGCGACTTTCAACTACTATTTTTTTATCGCTTGGCATTTCTGTTTTATTTTTTAAAATATATTTTAGAAACACTTTTTAATTTTTCTGAAAGAATTCTAAAGCATATTTAATCTTGATATAAATAAAAGTCATTGTGGGTGTGCATGTGGGTATGTTCCACATCTCCTCCTAAACTACTGGATCGATTTCAGCCAAACTTTGCACACTTATTATTTAAGACAATATGAAGTTTATTGCTAACTTTTCAAGGCCCAAAAGTTAATTAAACAGTAAGTTAATTAGAAATTTACAGAAACCGCTTTTTCCGCAATAACTTTGCCTCAGTTTGTTCCACAAAAAATATTTTTATACCATCTTAAAGTTCAAAATTTCTTCCTTTTCAATGATACCAATTTCATATCTGTTAAAGTTTTCCTTCAATTTTTATTAATTTTTAAAAATTTAATAAATAATTGGTTACCTGCAGACGATTTTGAAATAATGCTAATTTATAGCTACTCCGTTGCTAGGCAACGGTTAGACTTTGAGCTAATCTACCTTTATTTCTGAAATTTTTGCTTATTTTTATAAATTTATTTCATACAAGAAGAGAGTCAACCGTCAACTTTTAAAAGCCCCAAATCTCATTAAAATTTCAGTTAATTAGAAATTAAGCAAGAGTTTGAAATTTTCCGTGATATTTTTCGAAAATATGTATTATGTCGCAAAAAGTATTTTTACACATAATAAAAGTTTAAAAAATTAGCTTTTCATGACGCAAGTTTCATTTCCGTTCATTTCGTTGCTCTCATTTTAATAATTTTTCAAAAATTAAATTGTGTATAAGATTTACAATTTATAACACTTTTTTTATTGGTGAAGAACAAGAATACACAAGAACTGTAGATCATATTAGAAGAATTTTGGATGAAGACGAATTTTATTATATTTTTTATTCATATTTATTTGAACGCTTTTTCTTAATGAAAAATTTTCTATGTAATTGTCACAAAACATCCGATAAAATCTTTCGTATACTGCAAGAATTATGAACAAAATTTGAAGTACCAATGCAATAAATATTAATAACTTATGGAGAAAATTAGCTATAGGCGGTTTTTAAAAATCGTCTGTTTCAACTGATATTCTCATTTTAATTAAAACACGTTTCAGACAATAAAAGAAATTTGGATATTGTAATTTTCTGTACAAAAGTAGTTTTTTACATCAAAAATATTAGACATGAAAGTATTTAATCTCGAGCAACGCTGGGCATAACAGCTAGTGCATTATAACATGCTAATTATTGCATCTTACGAAACACTTAGAAGGCTTTACTAGGAAAAGTTCTTTCGTACTCTCTTCTAAACACTAACATCCAAGACCCTCTACCCCAGAATTCAATTTAAATAACACAATTAAATTATTTTCCCGAATATACCATGAAGATTATGTTAACAAGTTTTGCTGCAATGTCAACAAAAGAAGAAAAAGCTAGTACGGGTTTTTCCAGCAAAATTTCGGATGATTCCTTTAATTTTTTCCTTTCGCTTTCTTAAGGTCAAGGCTGTAACGAAAGGGTTTATATTACTTGCAAGACGATGCTTATGAACTCCTTACGATAAAAAAATAATAATAGAGTCATGAGGAGGAACGTTTTCATTATCTCAATAATAATAAAAAATAATAAAAATACGCGAAGAAAAGAAGTACGGTAAGACAAAAAAATAAAACAAAAAAAAAAAAAAATAGAGAAGATGAAGAGAAATAAATATATTCCTTTTCCTTTCAGGAAAATATGGTAAAACAGAGAAAAGCTTATAAAAACAATTTATAAAAAATGCTTTGTTTTAACTTGTTTTCACACAAAATAATAAGGCAAATCTTTTCAGTTTAAATTCAACATACACAGGAAAGTCAAGTTTTCCTAAATTAAAATGTTTTGACTCATTAAAATGATTAATGCGGATATATAAATAAAAAATATGAAGCTTATTAAAATCAAACTAATGTTACTCTATCAAAGAGAATGTGATTTTCTGCACTCAAAATGTATTCTACGTTAAATGTATAAAATGGTACTATATTTTCTAGATATATTTAATATGTGTAGTATATAATTGACCGATGTCATATTAATTGATTGTTGTGAACTTACACGCAGTGATAACTTTAATATCAAGCCGCATCACTGGTCTATTAGGATATGGCTTAGAAAGAAGCTTGACATGGAATTTTGCCATGCTCTTAAACATCTTAATTTAGAACACAAAAGAAATTCCCAATTCCATGCTAATTCCTAACTTAGAACACACACAAAAAATTCCTAAGCTTCTGGAAGAGCTTAGTTCCTTTTCTATTGGGACGGTTACTTTTGGCTTGAATTGATCTAGTTATAATTATTTGGATTCTAGTTAGGACTAGGACAGGCAATTGACAAAACACGGGATTGAAAAGCTATACTTTAACAGGTATTGGTCTTTGCGTAAAAACTCTTAATCATAAATTCCTCGCTTTTTTAAAAATAAAATAATTTCATTTGCCAAATTATTTTCCTGTATATGTGCCGATGCTTCTTGTAAAAAATGACAAAATATACATAAAAAAACCATACAAAAAATACACATTAAAATCTAACAAAAAATAAACATAAAAAAGTTCTTCAAAAACTGGATATCTTAAAGTTGAAGTACGATTCTTGTCAAATTTTCTCCATAAACTCATAAAAATCCTTGAGCTTTTAGAGAATCGTCTGACAGGAAAAGTGCTTAAGAATCAATTGTTTGATGGTACGTAGTTGCGCTTCGTGTGTTTAATACAGGATTTGATTATTCACACACTTCGGAACAAATGGATGAATGGAAGGAGGAAGAGAATAAATTAAATGGTTTTTAATAAAACCGCTTAATTGCAGGATGCATGAATAGCTTTCATCTAGCAAAAATAAAATATGTGTGGCTCGTCTTTTAATAGGATTGCACAACTTAAAACATTTTTCAAAGTTGATGAATAGCCTTAAACTGAAGACTTTTGAAAGGATTCCAGCTCTAGGTTGTAAAAAATTTCAAGGTGGTAGCAGTGATTTATTTGACAATAAGATTATTTGATAAATAATGAATGAATAACAATATTTTTTTTTCAGAAGCTAGCACTGGAATTCTAGTTCTAATTCTGAATTATACAGGGGAGAGTGGCCGAACTTGGACCGGCGCCTATATTGAACCGGTATCATATCGTAACTTCAATTCTATTAAATCTTCGGACCTTAAAACAGGCAAGTTTTATTGTAAGGATGTAATTGGGCTCTATGAAAACGTTTTTAAGAGAAATCGCTAAGTGGTTACTGTTAGAGAATAAGTGTTTAGATATAGATATTATCAATTATTTTAACTAAAGACAAAAAAAAACTCTTACGGTGTGTTAAAGTAAACAGAAAAATATGTTATTAAATCCTCAGATAGGAAATTCGTTTTGCTACGATTTACTATAATAATTTTATTAAAATAGTTTAAAAATAAGGCTAGGATGATTTTTTTTGTTGTTGTACAGAAGTTGTCTAGATTGGACCAGGAGCAGTTGACTAAATTGGACTGCCTAAATCAATGGGTTTACTGTCTGGAACCACAGGAATAGCTCAGAAAGCAGTTATCATCATCAGTAGTACTCATACATTGGAAGTGGAACAGCTCAAAGTAAAAAAAATATTAATATAATATAATAATAATTATATATATATATATATATATATAATATTATATTTACTCTAATAATGAATACGAAGATGGACGATTCTAAAGTGAAGAAAAAAATATTAAATAAATTATGCAATATTAAGAACTAGTTTTTAAGGAAAATGTTATATCTGAATGGAATAGCTAATATCAAATTTCCCATAATGCGAAATCCCTCAAAGATTTTTTCCCTTCTATTCATGGACGTTTGATAGCAAATCATTTCATTCCTAATTTTAAGGTTACTCAATTTCTCACTGGACGTGGAAACTTCAAATCTTATCTAAAACGTTTCAATTTATCACATATTGAGTAGTGTTCCTGCTCTAGTGGCGAGGATCACCTGATACTGTTTTGTACTAAATCCACTCCCGCAAGATGTTTACTCATCTACAAAAGAACAATTTACAATGGCTTCTACCTTTCTCTACTTTTGACCAGAGCAAAACATCTTTTGCTTTATTTTGTGAATTTATCGACAGCATTTTCCTCCACATTATTTAGACTATAAATTTTGTGTACGTTTTGCTGATATCTACATTTAATTTATTTTCTTATTATTTTTTCTATTATTTTCTTTTTGATATTTGGATTTTATTTTTTCATACATATTCATTTGGATCAGTCCCTTTTGCTTTGTTGCTTGTGCGAAACATGTGTGTTTTTATGTGTTGTGTGATATTTTTTATATTTGTGCGTTTTTATCTGATTTTTTGAATGTTTTAATGTTATCATTTTTTCGCAACTTATACATCTTTTATTCCTTTTCGCTTTATTATTCATGCGTTTATGTAAATGTGACCAGTTATTGTACATTTATATCGTTTTTTAAAAATCGAATTTGAATATGTGCCTGTATTTTTTGCCCTTCATAATTTACTTCATTGCTCAATAGCAATCATGTGTTCGTATGGATGTGACCAATGATTGTACATTTGTTTCGTATTTTTCCCTTCTTCATGAAATTTGTATTTGTATCATCTCCTTTGAAAGTTCCTTCAACAGTTTATTGAGTGTTTTGCTTACTTCTGTAAGCCTTTTGTTGTACTTGTTGGTGCCCAAGGAGTTTTTCCCCCCAAGAGAATGAACGGGAAGCAGTCCTTTTCAAACAGCCGCTGATGTTAATAAAGGCCTAGGACTACTTTACTCGCGTGACTCTTTTGTTTCTCGAAGTTTCTCGGTTTCTCTTTGTTACTCACGATTCTCTTTTGTTTCTCGAATCTTCTCGGATTCTCTTGTTACTCGCGATACTCTTGTTTCTCGAATTTACTCGTGATTCTCTTTTGTTTCGCGAAGTTACTCTCAATTCTCTTTTGTTTCTCGAAGTTACTCTCAATTCTCTTTTGTTTCTCTGAAATATCCAACTTTGGAGCCATTATTGTATTAAATTTGTCGAAACAGAATTTTCAACTCAATCAGGAAATCTCGCTCGCGAAAACGTGACAAGCGATAGCGTCAGACAATTGTGCGCGCTCACCTCATGCGTGTGACGTCACCAATTCATGCGTAATTTTGCCCATCTCTGCGACTCAGTAGTCGCTGAATTACCATTCCAATTTAAATTTTTTTTAACTTCTGTTTTTATCCTTTATCTCTAAAATAAGACATTAGTTATGTTTTTAACATATGTAGTTACCGAGATATAGAGGATCTCCCATACAACGTTTTTTGTGGCGTTTTGTGAATCAAATTCCTTCCTGAGATCCTAATGGGAGGAAGGTAGTCCTATGTTAAAAAAATTAAGAACTAATAAATGCCATAAAAAATATACGAAATAGATACATATTATCGAAGAAAGTACGTAGCAAAGATAAGCAATTATTTCAATTCTTAAAACAATTGGGTTTGCCGTTACGAGTAGTAATTGCACGATTCGCAGTAGATTCAAAATATTAAGTGGCGTGGGTCACGATGTAGTTATGAAGTGAACTTGAATTGTTACCTTTGGAACTAAATGTTCTGAAGCAAGACGAAAGATTTCGGTTTTGCAGCGCAATCTAAATTTCAAAGATGCTACATTCTCGAAGCAGTGAAAATATTTGAAAATGCGTAATAAATGTTCTAAATCAAATTTCTGTTTTCCGGCTCATTTCTATTTAGATTAATTGTATAAATTAATATTTATACGATATTTAAGCTTAGAAATACTTTCCGCAATAGAATTTCAACTTTTATAAAGATGTATTCAGAATAATTTAGATATAATTCATTTTTATCATTTAAATTTTTACATCATTCAATATTTCATTAATTGATATTACAATGTGAACTTAAAAGAAATAGAGAGCATTTGTATACGCTCTGGATTACTATTTGTGAAGATATGTATAGAATGAATAAACAGATTTAAGGGTCGAAGAGAGGTAATAGCATATATTTATTTCAAAAAAATTACAGGATTTAATTTCTTAAATTTCTATATAAATGCTTGCACGATTAATTTTTATCTGCTATCTTCTACAAATTGAAAAGATGACAGAAAAGAGCCGGTGAGAAATTGGCAAAGGCATTTACAAATACAAGAACTGAGTTACATAATATATTCTGTATATAGGTGAATTAGTGAAGTGTAAAAGTCATGACACAAAGGGAAAACTTAAAAAAAACCCGATAAATTTTTAGAATCCAGAAGGAAGCATTAAAGCTGAACATTTAAACACAATTTAAGTAATTTTTTCACGTGCAAAATCACGAACTTTCAACTAAAGATCCGTGCTGCAAAATGCATGAAAAGCAACTGGTAAGAATCGTAATAAAAGCAAAATAAGAAATTTTATTTTTCATTAATATTTTCTGAGTGGATAACTTAAGTTTTTCTATAGATTTGGCAGTTATTAATGATCTGCAATACTTTACCGATTAGAACCATTCTTAATTATTGAAAAGGAACTTTATGATGAGTTATGCAAAAACTTTGAACTTGATAATTATTCAAATATTTTAGCAAAATATACCGAAGTTGTTAAGGTCAGATTTGAGAATCATATTTGAAAAATGGCATTTGAAAAAAAAATGACAAAAACAATTACGCAATTATGAAATCTAACTATAAATCATGCAAAATTATTAGTTCCGGCTTAGAATGCACTTAAATAATCAATTTTTGGAGAGAAATGCTAGAAACATGATCAGCCTTCTTGTTTCTCTCCTGGATAGCGATCATTATCTTTATTTCGAAATCATAAATCTTGACAAGGAAAATTTTTTCAGAAGCAAAGCCTTCCTCACAGCTTTATGTACATGATTTTACAAATCAGTCTAATTATTTACCATGATTACTTCATTAAAAGCGAAGTTTCGGATTAATCGTTGATTAAGAATTTTATAGATATGCTTTACAGTTTTCAATTGATTTATTAAGTAAAAGGAGGATACAGGAAGCATATTGTTCGGTTCAGGAAATATATGACAGAGGATTGTCGGAATTTAGTGGTTGGTTGGTTGATGAAGACTTAATGACGAAAGGTCCAGTTTTGTGCATACGGCACCAAACATATGACGCAAACGAAATTTTTAGATAATTTCATATTCAGCAAATACTCCGATAAGATTTTTTTCCATAAAGAATACTTCATCTATTCTTTTTAATTTTAGATTAAATAATTCGTTAACTTTAAAAACTTTCTCACTGCTTCAAAATCAATAAAAAGTGTTAAGTCAAATAAAAGTATGACAAAAGTGTTGGACATTTTTAGAAAATGGATAAAAGTTCTACTCGCAATGTTTCCTGCCTTTTTACTTCACAGTCTATTAATTGCTTTATTAAATTAATCTATAATTTTGGATAAAATACTTGATAATAGTACTTGCTTTTAAAAAAATGTCAAAAAATCTGGTTCGTGTTCAAAGAAATGAAAACTTTTATCAAGAACTTAAAATAGTAAATGAAAACGCCGAACGAGGGGTAAAACTAATGGAAGATTTCAGTCAATCCATAACCAAAAATAAAGAAAAAACTCAAAATCTACTTCAGTATGTTGCTCCTTGCTCTAAGAACTCAGTTTTGAATACAGTTTAAAGTAATGGCATGAGATTATTTGACAAGTTACAGGAATTTTTTAAAATTATTTAGCAATTAATTACTGTGAGTGTTTAATCTTTTTATCTTAAAGTTAAATGTTAAACTGTCAAATAAAATTGTAGATTTTAACTTATCACTACATTCATTTTTATTTCCTTCTTTAACATTTCAGTAAAGTTTTAGGCTGTTATTGTGAACATACAATAACTGTCGTACGGATTTTCTATGAAGCAGCTACCCAGAATTAAGGAAAATATTCATCATTTTATACTTTTTTTCTGAAGCCATAATTGGCTAAGGGTACAGTTAACACTTATTTGTGTTTATACTCTAAGTAAACATGTCCGTAGGAACATATATAAACCAGTTTTAACACATAGGTAACCATATAAAATTTCTGATAAAAATTGTAAAAACTTTCAGTTTTTGTAGCTTTTTTTCAAATTTTAGGGCTTTACAGGCAAACTTTCCCGTAAACTTCGAGGGCTAAAACTTCATATACTCTCTGTTAGGATCAAAGGGAACGGGAAAATCCCTAGGGAGCTATGTTTTTTTTAACAAAGAGTTTTTTTTTGAGACACCTTAATCTATATATTACCACGACTTCTTAGTATGATAAGATCTACACTATTGACAGGAAAACCAAAGTCACTGAACTGGACTATGCAAGTTGAAACGATCTTTTCCTTCTCATTGGAAAAATCCAGGGGATTTCCAGGTTTCTTTTATATGAAGTAGCTTCCTGTTGTAACAAACTATTCACTTGGTGTACCAAAAAACTTCTACCCGTTTAGGAGTAAGCTAACCTTGTGAAATGGAATTAAAGCAAGCTTCCAGGATTTCTGGAGAGAAATACATATAATTACAAGTCCCCTAACTTCCGTTCATACAACCTGGGAAATATCTGAAGAAAAACCAAGCATTATTCTTCTTATTATTTAGCATAAAAATAAATTAAACAAACAAACTTGGGCTGTTTTACACCGAAAAATTCCATGGCACAAAGAAACTCTATTTTCCAGTGCAAAGTTATCCCACTTCAGGAAAGAAAATAATTACAACATAACTAACAAATATAATTAGCATTCAAAACAACAAAATTAAAACTAGGTTTATTATCTTTCACATTTAAATACACTTGCCTTCAGAAATATTGTACTTTCTGCACCAGAGACAGATTTTCAGCACTAAAGTTTTCTGGAAAAATTGGTTTAATGCTTTGTTTCTTCTGTACCTTCCCGAATTATTGTTATACACGCTTAAGGAAGAAAATACACTACTCAGTGTTGCCAAGAAACGATAAAAAAACATCAATCTCGTAGTTGGAGGTAGTTGGTTAGTAATCACTTGGTCTCTATTTCACATTTCAACAAAAATTTCATACAGGAGGAAAGTTACCTCCATTAGTGATAAGTAATCCCGTTTTACGTACTTCATCGAGAAAAATTATGATATCTGGTGTCTATAGAAATAATATTGCCTTCAGGATGAATGACAGCATTGGATAAATCTTAAAGACTGCGATGAAAAGCAGATCTTGGATTTGTTTTTTGGACGCGAGGTTTACTGTTCACTACTAGTGATATTCAGAAGATTAAATTTTACTGTGCAATAACGTTGTCTTATTTTCCTGTCTTATGAAATGTCTTCTTGAATGAGTTCTTTTCAGCCCTGTACAAATTTATTAATTACGAAAAAATATATTTATTAACGAATTCGAGCCATTTTTTTTCTTAAGTTTTGGTTTTATGGTTTTGTCACCATTTTAGAAATGAGAAAGAAAAAACAAATAAAAACGTATTAATTAATGAATGAAGATAAAGACTTTTATGTTGTCGCTGAGAGAGCTCATAAAACTTGGCAGATGCTGTGAATCTTCTCTGTAGAAGAGTAGAAAACATTTTTGCATCTTTATTTGTGTTTGCTGCGGAAAAATATACATTTCTCGACAACGATTTCGATTCCTCCGGGTTTATTTTTAAATTCTGCAAAACAAAATAAATTTTGGACTTGTTTTCCAAATTGTTAAACGGAATTCCTCATATTTAAATTACTCGTAAATGTCTGAAAAGGTTTTTACTTCTTATCATACATTTGAATTAATCATCATATATTAAAACAAAAGTTGATAATTTTTTTCTTTGTCAATGTCGTAGCTCGATTTCAATTCGTACTCTTGCGTAGTTCTTTGGTTTGAAAGTTTTACTCTACCAGAAAAGAAACGAGACTTTATATATTCCATGTTTCAGCATCCAGGATATCAGTTCTTTCCGTAAAGTGTAAAATTATAGGGAAAACATATAATTTCTTCCTTTTCTGAAACAGAAACTAGGTCTAAACCCCCTTGTGTCGAAATATTGTTTGAACTTCCTGTTACTAGAGGATCTGAACTCTTTCGCAAAACCTTTCAAGCTTTCCACCTTTATCATTTTGTATCGAACGGTTTTAGGTCGTTCATAGTTTCCTCTGCTTCAGTTCTTCTTTTTCAATTCAATCTATCTTTTTCTCTAATGGGATTAAGAAATTTTTAAGAAGGAACTGAGATAGCATGTTCTCGAAAGATAGATAACAGACAGAGCAATTACAGATTTGTATCTATACAACGAAACAGATTCATAAAAGATGGAAGCATGTGTTAAATCGCTACATTTTTGAAATAAATTTAACAGTGATAGGCATCGCTTAGGTTTACTTACTTTTATTTTTTAAAAAGCAGTTTTAAAATATACACTTCTTTATGAGAAGCAAAACAATTGACTGCGTTGTTGTTACAAAATAAGGAAAAGTGTTTGTTATGGAATCTTTATATAGGACAGCCAGTCTAATCGAGTCGCAATAGCTAATTTTTAAACATTTAGAGATAGGGCAATCAACTTATAGCGTTTCCTCAATTGGCCATTGAAATCGATTAAATTAGTGATGTCCAAAGCTTCATAACTCAGTCAGATTTTTTCGAAAAAGATTGGAAACTTTTTTTGACGTAAAAACGTCTTTCCGCTCGTTACAGTGATAGTCGGTCGAACTTTCTTGTGTGACAAAATACCGTCAGATTTGAATCGCTAATAACTACGATACTAATAATGCAAAAACAATGGTTGCTTCACAAAGTATAGATCATATCTGTAAGAGTTTGTCGCATAGTATTTGTTTTGCCTGTGACGTCATCGTACCAGTGTAGACGCATGCGCGTGATTGTTATGAATTAGCTTTATGTAAGGATATAAATAAGTGTAGCTTGGAAACGCGTTCAGCTAGAAGGTTGGTTCTGGTGTCATTTTAAAGAGTCTGATGAGTATTAATAGGACCCAAAGTGAGACAGTAAAAATATTTAGCAGAATATAAGAAAAAAATCAATATTAAATTAAAAATTTCAAACTTAACATGTTATTTGATTATATCATGCAGAGTTTTCTTTCGAATTGTTCGAAACTTACAGAATACTTGACAATACGTAAAAGAAACATTGCATTAAAATTTAAATTCAAAAATTTGATTATTACGGGAAATATGAGCATTTGTAGTAAATAATGTTTTACTGCGCATACGCGAAATGTAGTTCTATATACTGTCAACAGATGGCGCCATCAAAAGCTACTCTAAATAAAACATAAGAAAGGCGAAGTTCGGGTCCGCGCCGTAGATTTTTCGTGAAAATGTCGGGATCAAATCATAAAACAAGTATTTCGTATTAATATGCAATCTAATTATCAATCTCTTTAATTCAATATTTACACAGAGTAGTATAATGGTTACAGAATCGATAAATCACAGGTATATCGCATGTAGCAAGGGTCTGTGGTAGCTTGTGATTTATCTATTTATTGAATGGAACAGCATAATATACAATCTTTTACACCATTTAGAGAATTTTTCCAAGTGAAAGTGTATGCCGATATCTAACAGTTTATACATTAACAATTGGGCCACTATTAGTGTGGACACCCTGTTCATATAGCACGTATAAATATTCATATAAATCGAATGCTTTACCATCTTTAGAAACCATATATTTTTCAATTTTTCAGTACATTTCTATAACTGCAAATTAATTGCCTTTAAGAAAATTTATAACAAATAATTACTGCGTGAGGCAATCAGAGGACATAAACAGCTCATTTTTGAAGAAACCATTGATAATTAGTTTTCATTTTTCGTTATTGCATAGAAATTACAATTCAGCGAAAGACGAAAGGGAAAAGATTGTTATGAAGTCAAAATATAAAATTAACCAAGATATTGCAGTCTTGAAACTGTACTTCAGTTGTTGTGATAATTTAAATAATATTAGAAAACACTGAATCTGTGGAAAGTCGTAGATTGAAAAATTTTAAAAATTGCAAATGAGAATATTGAAATTAACGGGGCAGATACCGATATTGAAGCTTTATTTTAACACTATTATTGCATAAAAGCATCACGTATGCTTTTAAAAATGTTACATATTCTAAAACATTATAAACTGAGAATTGCTTTTGGGATTCTTTTAGTTTACTTCGAACATGCTACATGTTTTGAGCAGAAAAACAAACATCATTCGAAAACCTTGACAATGTGACAGAAGGTCGTGGAGATGTTCCTGTCGGAGTTTTGCATGGAAATGCAACGCGACACGGACTGTTACGTGATGCATCTAAACGTGAGAGAAATGGAAAACGAATAAAATGAATAAAAGAATTTGAACTTGAATTTTTGCAGTGGTGAACAGAATTTTAAACAGAAACATCGCATGTCCTGTCCCAGAAAGGGAAAATAGACGATTCTTCTGACGATTTGCAGTCTTTATCGACCTCGGGATCACGACCACGTGCTTCGAAGTCATTTTTATGTCATAGAATGAATATAATGACTTAAACGAGATTGAAATGTAGAAATGCTTGTGGGTTTTTCCCATTGTGACTCATGGCACCTTGCTTACGAATGATAAGAAATGTCTACAACTCGCCCACAGATCTACCTACCCCAACAAAGGATCAGGTGAAACGAGAATTTGAGAAATGGACACGCCTCTAAAACTATTTTTATGCCGCCATGATATTCATGATAAATTTTAAAAATATAAATATATAAATTTAGGAGGAGTATGATAATTAACAAGAGGAAATATATATTTTTGCAATTAGATGGAACAGCAAAAAATCACAATCATTTTAAATATGTTGCATGCATACTGTGAGTTTAAAAGTTTTCAAAATGAGTAATAAATATTTATGAACTATTTTCGTGTAATCTAGTTAGAAATTTGACTCTAGTAACTTTTGGCACTTTCAATATTAAGTTATTCCAATGCTGACATCTCATTCAATTCATTATCTTAAAAAGGCGATTGAGTAATAGAATATTTACTTACTGTTTTTCTGTTCTTGCCATTCTAGTAAAGAGTAAAAATATGAAGAATTATTTTTAGTAAAAATGTTTGTAATCTAACTTTTGGGCATCATTGTATGTGGTTGACTTTATAGGAAGCAATATCCAAAATTTACACGAAGTTTCAGTTTATCAATTTGTATATTTCCTTGAAAGTTACCTGAATTTTCTCTGTTATGTAATTTACTATCAAACTCTTTGTTTAGGCTTAAGACAGCTTTGTATATTCTATAAGATCCTAATAAAATATCATAAAATCCAAACTATTAGTTTTGAAATCCATAGGTTACTAAATTGAAAAATATATTTCAGAAAATTCCGATAAACTATTATTAAAAACCTTCTTATTAGTAACTTTTGATCAATGATTTGAATGAACAGTTTTCTATCTCCCTACTGACCGTCACAATGAAAGCATAATAAATCTTCTAAGGAATGGACGATAGTTCACGAAAGCTATTATATCCGGATACAACAAATTGGCAAAGTTTTAAGGGAAACAAAGCTCTGTCCTGTAACGTACCTTCAAGGCTCATTTATGCATTGATAGTGACAGAAGTGATAGCTTAGATCACATAAACTTTCCCTCCGAACGGTGAACTAGATTTCTAAAAATGTTTGGAAAAAGAATTTTTGCTTTTCGAATAAGAGACGATTTTGTTTAGTGTTTAAGAACGCAAGAGCCAGTACGGAGTCTGAACTGTGTTTGAGTAAAAGACAAGAAGCTGTAAGAAAGCTTTTATGCAATGTATTCATGTGCACAAAATTAGAAAACTCGACCCTGCTGATTTTCACTATCTTTTAGATGAATTGCAACAAATGTTTTAAAAGCGTATATCAAAAATTTCTAATGATAAAATAGATAACTTTATTTTATTAACTTTCAGACAAATCTGAAAAATATTATCTTTCTTCGCATAAGCTATCACAACTATTAAATTTAGTATTGATTATAGTTAAGACAATTTTGTCTACTTCTTATTTGAAATGAGAATATTTCTGTTGTTCTGAAGCATGATGCTAATTTATTTATTTGAATGTAAAAATGAATAAACATAGACAGGTTTCCCTAAATTTATTTTTACGCTTCAAGTCTTATTTACAATTAAAGTACGAAAAAATAATTTTTGATTTTTTTTAATAATCTTGCATGAAACATGACATTTTAATTAATAATAAATAATTACTCTTTGGGAATATTCTGTGTGAATTAGATTAATAGTTTTCGAAGAATAGGTGCTATAATAAACTTCTTTTTTTTACAGTATTTTTTAAGAATTAAATTGTCACATATAGGTGAATCAAAAAAGAGCAAAACAAACTGTTGTAGAAAGTTTTACCCTTCTCCCTCTTAATTTTCCTCTAATTAATTTAACAAATTTTCATTTGGAAAGTAAGCGAGTCATATGGCTGTTAAATATAGAATGCAGTACTTTGGAAATTGATAACGAATTCTAAGCACTATTATAGTCAGACCATTTAAACATAAAAGACCTGTGCACCACTGGAGTTAAATAAAATGACAAGTGAAAATTTATCTCCATTTTTTAGAATTAGTAACAACCTTGGAGATTCACAAACATGTATTTGAATTTTTCGAACATACGTGAGGAGATGTTTAAAAGATGAAAAGAGTTACAAGGTGACATACTTTTGGAAATGCCATCTTTATTTTATTGCGGATTAACCTATGTTACATAATTTTTCTGCATTGAATTTAGGCATTTTTTTGTCATTAACGGTTAAACCTTTGATATATCCTTAGAGTTATTTCTATGGTTTTAATGCACGATATGAAAAATTCTAGTGTGATTGGTGCTTTATTAAAATGAAAACAAACTCCTAACATCTATTAAATTAAGTAAAACAAAACTCTTAATATGTAATAAATATATTAATAAGTGTATGCATTAATAATTTCAAAAATAAAATTTTAGAACTGAAAATAATAATGATAAAAAAATAGTACAAGAAACTTTAATATATTTTACAAACGAAAACTACCATTTAAAAGTAAAATCAGGGTAATAAAAAGCAATTTATAGATAACTAAGCGCATGTGACGCAAAATTTCTTTTTTTAAAAAAAAAAAAAAAAAAAAAATGAAATTTTGCGTTGTTTTTTTGGGTGGGGGGCTTCTTGCTTAAAAAAATGTTTATATACCAAAACTAAGCATTTCTGGAATACTTTAACAATCAGAGCAGTGCAGAATAGTGTAGAATGTGACTTTAACAAAAGGATTATATTTTTAATTTCATCAATTCTCTATAGTTAGTGTTGGTTCTTTTATGTATGCTGAATGATCATGCAAAGTAAACTGTGTTAATAATTTTTGCATACATTTTTCATCTCAAAAAGGCTATAATATCAAATGATTTGAATCATAATTACTAGACGCCGTTTTCATTTACATGAAAATTTAAATTCTAAAATTTGAATGTTAATAAATTCTTTTCTTCTTTTCGATTCTAATCTTTTTCGAGACATTAAAATATTCTGCAATCAATGCTAACGTATAACAGAAAATGTAATCAAATTTAAGTTTTACGTTCAAGTGTAGTCACAAAAATGTTATACCACTGACACATGACATCTGAATGTGAAATACTCTATACAATTATAAAATTTCAATTTATATGGTTTCTAATTAATATGTGCACGTCTTGCAAGTAGTTAATTGAAATTTGCACACAGATAACTCTAATTTACGTTAAATGTTTATTTAGTTACAAAGTTAAGTAAAATTAGTTTGAAAATGCTGCAGTAAAACATGAATGTTTGTGTAATTTTTATATTAAAGTTTTTAAAATAAAACTACGCTAAGATTTATTCGAACATGTTTAATTACGTGTCACTCGTGTTTATTTTAAGAAATTTTATTTTAAATTTCAAGACGATATGATGTGTTACGGGTTTTTTAATATAATAATTAGATATTATATTGAAATTTTTTTGTCATTTATCATTCTCAGTCAGATAAAAAAATCTTATTGTAAAAGTATGATTAATTTTTAATTTTTTTCTCTCGACACAAAAATGTTTAATTTACTTTAAAAGTAATAATTTAGCGAAGTTAATAACACGTAAAGTGATTTACTAAATATCATTTGATTCAATTAAAATAAAAAGATAAACTTGCTCGGAAAAGAGAGGGAGGTTACGAATTGAGCTTAACTTAAAATCATAAAGCTAAAATATTAATGAAAAAATATTAAGACATTTAAAAGTAAAAGCAACTAGTGTTTAACATCTATGCTTCTTTCTCCAGAATATCATATTTAAAATAAAATATTTATTTAAAAAAAATCGTAGAATAAATGCCAAGAACTTTTTAAATGCTATCAAAATTTTAAATAAATTTTGAGTTTAACAAAATTTAGAGCTAATATAAATAGATCTTTTGATCTTTAGAAAAAGTAACGTAACTTTATTTTAGTAAACAATTCATGATCTGGATTAAAATTCTTTATGTGAGTAAAACTATTATGATTATGATGAATGTTAGAATATTCAAATCATTATCCTAAAGTAGAGACATTTTTTTATATTCAAAGCTCACCGATTTTTCCGTAGAGAATTACTCAAATTAAAACATTCATGCTAAGTAACTAACTTGAAATGCTAAAAAAATTACCTGGTGATCCAGCTTTTGATGCTGCTGCATTCCAATACAGTCTGCTTTCTTTACCAAGTTTTAGAAGTTGCTCATTTATCGTTCCATTTTAAATTCAATGGAATGTCAATTTTTTTAACATATAAAAGCACTATATTCATTGTTTAATCATGGCATTATGACAGAAGTTCTTCAAAATTGGAATTACTAAATCGTTAACAAGTTATTCATCGAGAGCAGTTTCTATTCAATTGAAGATAAAAAAAACAATAGCTTATTATAGTTTTAATCAACAATTAAAAAATGATACGATTTTTTCAATCCTAATTAATTTTTTCTTACATTTAGAGAAGATGGCTTTTATACTGAAAGAAATACTTAGTCAAACGATTAAATTTCATTGTCTTACAATTCTGCAAAACAAATAATTTTCAGTTACAATCAGAAGTTTTTTTCTTTGATGTTACCATATCGCTTTCATTGAGAAATAAATAAAAATAAGCAAGATTGCACTTCTTTTTATCGTTTGCTGTTTGGAATGCATGGAAATTGGAATTTCAGCTGCTGATTTTAATAGTTACTATTACAATTTCAGATTCTACGTTTACAGAATACTATTACAAATTAAGGCTTCTAAAAGAATATTATTTTAAAGAAACAAGGTGAATAAAGTACTAAGTTAATAAAATGAATAAAATGCGTAAGTTCAGCACAAATTTTAGAATTATCTTCTGTACAATATTCGAATTCATTAAATCTTATTTTGGGGATAACGGTCCTTATTTCTAAAAATCTCTAAACTCGTCGTTCATCGACGTTCTCATCATCGCCAACTTAAAAAAATTTAATTTAATTATAACAAAATATTTATTCAATAATCCTTTTTTTAAGCTTCTAACATTAGAATTCATATTTATTTTATCTTTTCGAATAGTACAATTTAATTTTTTTCATTACTCATTTTTCCTCATCTGCAAACGTACCACATTAGGTTACTTTTAAATATTCTATATAATTTTCTAACGTAAAGTTTATTGAATTCTTCGATTGTTGTTACGGAAAGCTTCTTTTAGTCAATCTTTATGCCAGATTATCACTTTCATTATTTGCGTATTCATTTTATAATAATAAATAATTTTTGCAAACGATATAGAAAACTTGAGTTGTTCAAGTTTTACGTAGTTCTTTTTCTATCTGAAAAATCTATAATCATATATTATTTTTGCTATCAGGAGACAACAACTCAATTTCTGATTTTGTTAAAGTTCAGGAATTAAATAAGAATTCTATTTTAATTTTTAAAAATATTTACTGGTTGCTGCATGAAAACAATTCTTTTTTTAAGAGAAATTAATTTTATTCAAAATATTTTATGATACTTATATTAGAAGTTGCAGCTTTTTTTACTTTTTAAAATAATATTTTACTGATGGATTCTGTTTCGGACTTCAAGATTATGCCATCTTAAGCTTTGTAATAACACCTTTTTTGTTTTTTGATCAAAATTAAGACTATGAAAGGTAAGATTCATTTCAAATATATTTTACCGCTTGAAATCTTTTTAAATTTTAAATAATCATAGTTAAATTTACATTTATAGACAACAATTATTTTTTCTAATAAAGAACTCTAAGAACTTTACAGGAAATTCTCATAGCTCTTCATTACTAGTTAGAAGTTTGCCAGACGAAGGAACTAAACAAAATAGCAATTCTAATATTTTTTAGCAACAGACTGATTTCTGCACCTGAGTTTTAAATCACTTTGTTGTTTGCTTAAAATGATTACACAGAAAGAGATCAGCTTTAGATTTAAAAAGTTGTAGAAAGATTATATTTAAAAGACCAATTAAGATTACAAAAATTATCACTTAATTATTTTTATTTTTAAACTTTTCTTAAAGCAAATAGAAGTTATTGCCGTCTGGGTGAAAATGCATTTTTAAGCAAATATCTGAAAACCTGAAATGCATTTGCGTAGATCTAAAATTATTTGGTTAATTATTTTTACCATTATGAAATATAAGAATTTTGAACTATTAAAAACAAATACAAAGAATTTTGCAATGATAGGTATTATTTTTTAAAATCTTACCGTTAATTGTACTTTCATTTCAAGATTTATTCTTTCTTATGTCAGAAAATATTTTAGAAAGTACTCAGAACTTAAACAAGGTAAATAATTTTAGCAGACATTTGGATTTTTAGAATGGCTCTGCATATTGTTTCAAATGTAAATGAGCTTTTTGAAAAAAATGTAGTATATTGAAAATCTTTTTTTAAATGTATGTTTACTGATTTTATTTTTTATATAAGTTACAGAAGGCCGTGGTGGTCAGGTAGCAAAGTCTCGGTTTCGCGGTAGATGGATTGTTAGTTTTAGATTCATTTCATCGGAAATTCATCGTCGACATGAGCCTCATTGACATGAAGTCCAATATTATGGATCAAAGAACCTCATTTTGGTGTGGAATGGAAGTCTAGAGAGTGGGATGCTCGTGTGAGTGTTGTCATCTAACTACCGTCTGTAATTGCAATGCTTGTTCCCCTTCAGCCCTATGGTAACGAAATATAAGAAGTTTGAGCTATTAAAAACAAATAGAAAAGAATTCTACAGCGATTGGTATCATTTTTTATAACTTCGCCGTTAATTGCACATTTTATTTCGAGGTTTCTTCTTTCTTATATCAGAAAATATTTTAGGAAGCGCTCAAAACTTAAACTTGGTAAATCATTTTCAGCAGACAGTTAGATTTTAGTCAACTACGTAGTCAACTCAAACAATTAATTATGTAATATATTTAAATGTATGTGAAAACCTATTGAAAAATTTGAAATTTCCCGTCATTTGAAGTGAGAACAAGTTTCCTAACCGGATTCTTTTAGATAATATGCAACATCTCTTCATCTTTGTATCTGCATGTTTTTAAGTGGGATTTTTAGAAACTGAATTCAAAAATTTTAACAGGTAGCTAAATGCTTAAAAAACTGTTGCGAATTTTTAATATATCAGGGAAAATTAGAAAAGGTAAAAATTCATTTTCTAAAGAAAACAGTTATCATTTTCAGCAAAAAAAATATTGTTTATTCATTTTATTAAAAGTTTACACTATTAATAAAAATACAAGTTAGTTGTCTGAAATCCTGAGCCACCAAATACAAATAATATGGATTATTTATTTGCTTATAGGCTAAAAGAGAAAAAAAATCTTAATTTTTTAGCTAATAAAATTTTATTTATGGAAATGAGCAAATAATAAAGCTTCCATTTGTACAAATAATAATGTAATTTAACATCATGAACATGTTTATTATAATCAACCTGACATCCTTTTTTGGTTTGGAAACATTTAAGTTTGGATAATGTAATTTATCTTATTCAATGCAGCAAAGAAAAGGTGATTTTTGCCACTTCCTGACTTGAAGAACCTGAAGGAAGCTACTGCTGATTTTTCATTGCTGGTCTTGAAGAATGCGAACCTGCATGATACAAGATAGGTTTTTTTACCATTTAAAAAACAAACAAAAAACCTGAACGCTGAATCTGAAATTGAATGCATTATTGATAGCAAGAGAAATGATACCACTGAGACGGAGTAAGGTGAATATTGAAAAAACAGGGCTGACAAATAAGACAAAATGAATTGAGCGCAAAAATAAATAGATTGATACCTTAGGATCATGATAGCATTAATGAAAATTATTGGTGTTTAACAAACATTAAATTAGTGTTAAACGAATTTAAGCAGTTTCTTTTCCTTTTTTGGTTTAATTCACAAAACTTCTATATCTGTCATGGCTTATGAAATAATTATCATTACTCAGTATAATCATTAAACATTTAATGAAATTATACTGTAAAATTTTAATAACTATTCTAAGAAATTCCAAACCAGTTTCAGAGGGTTCAGTTTCACCAGTTTATTTGAATAAAATGATATTTCTCTTTTTAAAATTATTTCTAATAATGTACAAACGAGATTCCTAATAGCACTGAAAAATAATTTGAAAAAAATTATCGGAACATGCATTGATAAGCCAGTTAGAATAACTAATTATCTGCATTCAAGCAAAAAGTTTACTCATCCTGAACCTGTTAAATACTCCGTATCATTTTTCTTGCATCTCCTGAACGCAACACCTCTAAAAACGATGACTAATTGATATTTCTAATACGCATGAATCGTCGAGGACAGACGGTGGTTTGCTCGGAGAAAGCGAAGTAAAGTAGGCCATTTTCTATCTTCATATGGTATGAACGAGGGAATTTTGAACTGAGTCTTTCCCACATGGAGTTAGGGCTTGGTCAGAACAGACAGGTGCAACTAAGTAGGTTTCTGTCAGCAATACACCGTTTAGACCTTGATCCAATTAGAAAAGAAGAGGAGCTTGCTCTTTGTTAAAAAATAAAAAAAGAGAGAGAAATGTTGGGGTGAGAAGAATCGATGCCTGAGGTGTGGTGGAATGTTCTTGGAGTTTTCTCATCAGATAGCTGATTTTGTGGTTTGTGATGAAATTCTACAAGCCAACGTGTAGCAGCTCACGTTCTCGTTTAGTTTCCTTTGTTGAAACAGTAGCCAATTTACTTTTCAGTCATAATTACAAATGCGAAAACAACAGAGCTTTAATACCATTACATAAACTGCCATTACATTTCGTTACATACATAGAAAAATTTTTAATGAAAAATTCATTTAAAAGAAAAATTGCGTCTATAATTCAATTTATTCAGGTTAAGAAACAAAAATGTGAATTAAATTCAAGTTGAAGGCGTTTTAATGTTATAAAAGGTGAAAAAAGTGCCCCGGAAAGATATCAGCTACAAGACATAAAACATTTTGCTTATAATAGTAATACAATATTATGGTTAATGCTTTGTCGATACTTTTGCACAAAATCATTTTTGATATTTCCTTAACTTTAGTTTGGGAGCAAAAGTAAAAGCGATCGCAATAATGGATTTTTCAAAGTTACAACTTGTTTATTGGATAATGTTTCAATCTTGTTCAGACATTTGCAAAATATATTTCAAGTAAACAATGAAAAGAACAAAAGAAATTTTGCGTTAAAAAAAGAACTTAATGAAAAAAGACTTATACATGCGAAATTAGAATAGTAAGACTGTTCAACTATCATATAACCTGATATTATTTTTAAATACATTTCCGTTAGCGAGGCACCAGCCCTAACGCGCTAACGATGGATTCTCTTCTAGGAAATTTTGTATGATATTTCTTGTTTTCAATCGCCATTTTGCTATTAGTTTTAGCTTGCAAGCTTTTCAAATATTTAATAATTTTACTAGCTGATAACCCGGCGTTGCTCGGGATCCATATTTTTTAAAAATCCTCGCCTCATTTTTTTCACCTACAAATATTGTCACTAACTTTCCCCAACAAACTTAAATCTCATTTGAATCTTTTCTTGTTGCATTAAAACTTCAAATGTAGCCTTTTTATTACCTTATAACAGTGTGGTTTGAATGAAAACGAGAGAAGTTTGGGAAAAGAAATTATATTTTAAACTTTTAAACAATTTGCTGTATAATATCCGATACACCTTTACAATGAACCATTATATTATTCAAAATTTATCTGCTTAAAAATATAAACTTAAAAAATTTCTAGAAAAGCAAAATCTTAATAAAATATGCGTTGCAAAATAAATCACCAAAAGAGAGAGAGAGAAAATGTACGAAAAAGATTTTTCTTCGGTGTTTATAAATTAAAACAGGGTAACATAACATTTTGTCTCGTGCACAGAAAATCGTTGCTAAAAGAAGGCGTTTCCGAAAACTTTAAGAAATTACCAAAAATCAGGAAATTTAAACAGAAGCTTCTAATTACTCTTATTACAACGGGGAAATTTTACACTTAACAATGATATAAAAATAACGGTTCTCCGATGAGAATATATGCAGAAACTTCGATAAAATAGACAAACACTTAATATTAAATAAATAAAAATCTAATTCGAATATTAAAATAAACTTTACGGCGTTGTCTCCTTTTATGGGTAATCCACAACTCTGTCAAATTTGGTCCAGGTTCGTCAAATGGTCTGGGCGTGCATAGATAACAAAATAATACGAACATACATACGCAGAAAATAAGGTCTTTTATATCTATAGATTGATCATAAACTTAATCTGCATAATCTATGATTCTTAGAATTTTATATCTCTGGCTTTTTAGTTCATTTTGGCACAGAAAAGCCACAGATGTTTGGAGAGTTTGGGGAACACGACTCATTCTAATATGAACCCGAATTTGATGTTTACTGTACCTGATTTCATTTATTAAAATGCTCTAGATTTTTCAAATAATTTCATTGTTCCTAATTTTATAAGTTTTCTGCAGTTTGTTATCAAAAAAAATTATACAACATTTGGATTACTGTCGCAGCCAATATTGCTGTCATTGGAATTGTGTCTTCTTTTAATTGGACTTCTTATGTTATCATGCAAGAGCTATTGATATTTCCAATGATTATATTTCAATATAAGATTTTCTGCTTCGTCTTTCTTGCTAAATTAAAAATTATTTGTAGAAATCTAGTTTGCATTTCTTGAATTCTGAACTAAAAAGCATGATTGAATTCTGATTGAATCAACTGTATGATTTCAGCTAAGATTTGAATTATAGCCAGCGAAATTCTAATCATTGTAGAAGAAAGCCTTCGAATTTTGTTTATTTTTTGAAGAGTTGTTGATCATTTTATAAGCTTGTGAATTATTACAAAACTCCCTATTAACAAGTTATTTTGCATTTACTCATATATGACAGTGTTCTTTAAAGTTGCATCCTTTATTTACACAATAGAATTGAAAAGGTAACTTCTGCATCCCCGAAATCTTTAAATCTTCAATAAAGCAATGAATATGAAACAAACAAGTCTGATATACCCGTTACAGTAGTTAGTGTTTTGTATTTATAAATTATGTGCTTTCATGAGCAGAAAACAAGGCATATGAATTTAGTGTAAATTATTTGTAAATTATTTTTTATTATTAAATTTGTAAATTACTTAACTGCTTTTGAATTATTTCACTTTGTTTGTACTACTACTCTGAAAAGACTCAAGAGTTCAAATGTACCTTTTCTTTTAGATATAGATCCTTTGCTGAAAGATTTAAGGAGTAAAGGCAAAAAATGAACATATTTCAGTAAGTAGTGAGTTAAAGTATCACACCATAGATTTGACACCATTAAACAATTATTTTTCATACATTATCTATAGACCATATGTTAAGTAAAATTTGTAATTTAGGATTTTTTTTATTTATAGCAGGGTTGTGCCTGTTCAATGAAAGAACAACCTGGATTTATGTAACATCTTACATGATATTGCCGTTTCCAAAACAAAAAAATCATGTAGAAAATCTGTTGTCAAGTTTTCTTTCGAAAAATTCTGAAAACAGTGATACTAGTTTTAAAGATAAGGGATGCTTATATTTTACCTTTAACTGATTTGATATTTATAGTCACATTTGTGGAAAAGTTGAGAAAATTACAAAAAAAAATTGCCAATTAATATTTTTCAGCGATATTTTTAAAGGGAAAATAATTAAAATAATGTTAATAAAAATCAATCACATTGTTTGTATTGAAATAGGTTACGTTTTCTTAAGATCTTTACTTTCATCCAAAACAAATCAATAATAGACAATTATTACGATATTATGTAAATTTAATTATCAGTATTATTTTAATTTATTAAGTTTTTTTAAAATTATTTTTGTAATAAGAGAATTCATGCATTTGTTTTGCTCATAAAGGCTTTCCGAAGATTTATAAGAGTCAATTTTGATAATGGCTTGAAAGGGAAAGCTCTTTGAAGGATTTCAGAAAGGAAAAATTATAACTTAGTTTAAAAAATGGGAATAGCTTTTTAGAGTTAATTATATTTTTTCTCAGCATTTAAATATATGCACTAACTTTTCTAATGTCCAATGCAGAAGAATCATTTTTTGAAAACATAATATTTCAGCAATGCAAAACGGTTAAAACATAGAGTTTCTAACTTTGACTGCTTATAAAAACAAAAATTAAGAGAAAAGTTTTTTCCCTCGGAACTTTTCACAATTCATGTTTCATGGCTTATTTTTTAATATTTCACTTTATAATATGAATTTTTGTGTATGTTATTGAATCATGAATATTTTCTGTATTCAGTCAGAATCTTTTTAATATTATATAAAAATAAAAAAAGCCAAAGTGAGTATTTTAAAGCTGAAAATGAAATATCTGTTGAAATGTTTTTGAAGGTTGTACATAAATCACCAAGCGTAATGTTTAAATGACAAATGTTTTTCAGACACTTCCCAAGTAATAACTATTTTAAATGTAAACAAATAATAAGCTTCTCTTTACCTCGGATATGATAATTTATTTACGATAAATACAAAAAATAAATAAGTGAAGGATTAGAGAAATCTGTCCAAATAGCAGAAAATGATGTTCTTACACACTTCAATTTCACGAAATACTATTAATAACACTACAGATTGTATGCAAATGTACTCATCAAGATATAAGGTCGGCCACTGCGAATGGAGGAAGACCAAGAAGACTGGATAGTTGTAGCCTTGCTTTCAAAGCAATTTACAAAACTAATACCTTTGGAAACTGCTTCTTTTTTGAGTTGATGTCCCATAGTTCATTGCTTTAATTAATCAAAACATTAACAGAGGTTGAGAACTGTTTAACAAGAATAATATAAATAATTTTCTACAGGGTTGCTAGAGGTTTTACAAGTTTTTCAGAACTAAGATTTATGATCAAACAGAGGAAGAATCATTTCAAATTGGTAAATATATCCGGAATATCATTGAATTGTTTTTTAAAAAAGTACTGGGAGTCACAAATAAAAAGAGCAAACCAAACAACATGATTGATAATTATAGACTTTTAATCTTTCAATTTGTTTTAGGATAAAAAAAGAAAAATTAAATTTTTTTACTTACTTATTTTAAAAAAGATATCCCCTAACACATGAGTCACTGATCCTATTCTTTGGAAAGTAATTTTTGTGGGAACTGAAAGTTAAACTAGGTGACTTGCGGGGGGATACTTTAATGAATACATGCCTAATGTTATTTTAAATGCATAAAATATAAAATTATCAAATGATTCAATCTTAAAATTATAATTTTTATTGCAATCAAAACAACTCGTCATAATTGTTGTAATCAGCTTACGAAATCACTCTGTAAATAAGCAGTTGATTAGACACAAAAATACCGACGTGAAATGCCACAGAGTTATGCAATACAGTGACACTTAAAAATTAATAGCAATAAATGGCAATATTAGCATTTTTATAAAAAATTAAGGCTGTATTAAAGCTTGATTTTTTAATAACTGATTTAGTTTTAAAGCATTTAAGAATGGTGAAATATGGGAAGGGTTATTTTAAAAATCAAATTCTTTAGTTATTAGTCGGTAACAAAAGCCAATAAATGACACTTCTATATAAAAAATTAAAAAACGCTATATTAAAGCTTGATTTCTTAATAAATTGTGTAATTTTAAAACATTTAAGAATGTTGAAATACGGGGAGAGTTATTGTAAAAATAAATTTCATTTGTCATTAGTCGGTAGCAAAAGTCATTCATTAGTCAAACATTGGTAGCAATAAATAGAAGAAGAGCCTGTTAATTCAATTTCTCTGATGAGACTGCTGAATGTTACCCTACAAAAGAATAAAAGATATTTTGACCCAAACGATCATGATATGATGAGCAAACCGATATGGAAAGAAAGAATGACAGTAATTTTACTGAGTGATGTTTGCATTTATTGTGTCTAGTATTGGAGTGTTATGGAAAAAAGAAACCCAATATTGTGTTAAAAAATTCTAAAATGAAAAACCGTCCATTAAAATACAAGACTACTTAAAAGCCAGTGATGCAGTTAGCAATTATAAAAATTAAAAAAACGTTGGGTGAATGAAACGCAAAAATGAAAAACCAGTTAGTAATTTTCCAACTTTTAGAAAATGATTTCAGTAATGGGTTTGTGAACAAATGGTTTTAAAGATGATATCCACAGATAAGTCGTCCTTACTTTCTACAGCAAGTTTTCTTTCTCCCTTCTTTAATAAGTCTTCTGTTTTTGTAGTCAGTGATTTTTGATTCGAGCCCTGGTTCGATCGGGATTCACAATGATTTAGAATCTAATATACGCAAATCTTTGAGTCCTCATCAATTGACAAGAGCTCAAAATCACACTGTTCACCCACGATAACCGCGAGCAGTTCGTGGAATGTTAATCTAATTATTCTGTCTAACGATTGCCATGATATTCTTCAGCTGCAAAACTATTTATGCTCAAACTGAAACGGTTTTGCCTTAAATGGAAATTATTTTTTCATCAAACAAAGACAAAATTTTTACATAATTGAAGCCAGGAGCATCAAGTGTATTGGGAGATTTTTTCCCGTAGGTTTTTAATGGGTTGAAAATGAATTTCAGGAAAATTAATTAAGCTTCTTAAGTATTAAGAAAATTTAATTAACGGGTAGATTGCTATGTCATGAATTATTACCAAAGATTCATCTACATTCATCGCAGATAAAAACTTCTATTCAGTTGCAATAGATATTTATGTAATGAACAGAACTATGAGCGAAAGGCTTATTTTGCAATGAATTAAAAAAACATTTGTCGAACTTGTTTAAATTAATTTGAGTACATAGTAAAAATACTTTCAGATTTTTTTAGAGGAAAACTTGAGAAAAATGGCATTTATAAATAACTTGAAAATTTTGTTATTTGTGTAAAACATGTTACTGACAGGATCTAGTATTCTTGTTCAAGGAAATATATTTTTAAAAGTGTTCATGAATATTTCAAGAATGAATTCGTCTGTTTTTTTGCGAATCACTTTTGTATATTATTTTCAGGTATAAAATATAAAAAAATATAAATAATATTTATGCGTTCATTAATTATTAACATAAATGCACATTTAATGCTCAAAATATTTATTTATCTAATATTATTAAAATTAATTTATGTGCTTTTAAGATATAACTTTTAGGGTTGATGTTTTCCAAATTTAGGAACAAACAATGAAAGAAATTTCCCTCAAACAGCTGTTTTTAAAACTGAGACGGTATAAAAGCTTTTTAAATTGTTATATTGTAGCGAAATTTCAACTTTTATTTTGTGATTGAAGCTATTGTATGTTGAATTTTATTTTACAGCCATGTCAGTCATTATTTTTAAAGAAACAAATAATGGTTTTGAGGCGAATGAAATTAATCGATATTTCTTATTATGTTTGCTGTGAATCCAGTTGATCAGTTTCTCCTTCTTCAACTTCTTCCGGTTCAATGATTTGTAAACCGAATGCAATTACAATCAAATAGTATTAAAATCTGGTATCGTTTGCTTCCAGTGAAACTGCTTAAGATTCCTGGAAGAGAAATTTACTATCTGATGATATAAATGTCTTCCTCATTTAAAATGAATCGACCAATTCTAATACAGAATTCTAAGACTTTTAAAAGTCTTGGCCTAGTAATCATTTTATTGAAGCATCGTGCATTTAGTAGCCAGACGCACAATCGATTATTTCAAGCGAGCGTTTTGCATGATCGTTATACAGGTGACTGCGACTGCAGATACAGTCACGCTTAAACCACTTTCGGTTAATTAAGTCGTTAAAATGCAGTGGATGATGCGGAATCGTTAGACAGAATCATTATTAAAACAAGAACACCCGACACTCAATAAATGAAATGATATTGTTTTCCGAAAACCAGATATTCCCGTTGTGTCTTCTTACAGTCTCGAACATTTCAATTTCCATGGCTACCACCTTGTTCAGCTGCCATGACAAATGGGTTAATCAGCCTTATTGTAGGGAGGTTAGAAGGTCTTAGACAGTTCTATGCTCAAAGGAAGGAGACGCAACAAGAAAGACAGAAGAGTTCTCAGTTCGAAAGATTTGTTGCATAGTCTGGCAAATATATTAAGGAGAATCATTTTTTAAATTGAATGTCTTCACTGACATCGCATTTGTCATTAAATCATGTGCGGTAATACACAGTATTTTCAGATTAATGACTTCAAGACAAAGTCTTCCTGCCCAAATTGACTTGTATTGCAGTAGTGTTCGATGCCGAGTGACCCTTTCGAAAATCTAGTTTTCAAGTAAATTGAGAGTGAACGTATTTTAATACAAGCACCGTTAGATTATAAGTGTATTCAACTAGTTTCTTCAAATAAAAATAAGGGCGGTGATTAGCAAAGTTTTTACGAACCATTTGAAATGTATCATCTCTTATTTAAAATCAGTTTATTTAATGAAGTTTCTTTAGCTGTAATGGAAATTTTGTTTCAGACATAGATCTTACAAGAACTTAACCTTTTGCGTTTTTTGCTGTTTATACACTTTGGAATGAGACGAATATTTATTTTATACAAATATCGAAGGTTTTGTTATGATTTTATCTGCTTATAAATGATCCTCTGATTTCAAACCATCCGTGCTTTTGCGCATGCGCCAAGCGGAGTTGATTTCACCAAGAAAGGTGAGAAGTGAAGAATGGAGAGGAAGATGTTTACATTTCCCTTAGCTCACAAATCTAAAAAAAACCTCCGGAAATGTGTTCATCTTATTCATTGGCTGTCATTCCTTCCCGGAGTAAAATTGTCCAGAAGCGCTGGTCTTGGCATTTTGAAACGATCAGCACATGTTTGTACTCATAGGATTCTTCTCTTTTTTCATTTTAAATTCCATTCTTTTTTCACTGTGAACCAAATATATATCGGTTATTAACCCATTTTTCTGTATTATAGACAGATGGATAACTCTGTTTTTATTCTTCAAAGGAAACTCTCTGCTTCCGCTATTTACTGGCAATGCTAAAGTTTGTTACCCATCAGAGCTTATAAAGTCGCGACAAACACGTTTTTATAATTGCTATCTTTTTTCCAAAAGCTGCCAGAATTGCCATGCATTGAAAGTTGCAGTTGCCAAATAGCAATTAAAAACCCCACTTCCCAGAAATATCTCGGCACTACTCAAAATTTAAATTAAAGCTACACTAGGACGATTGGTACAAGATTTCACATGTCTGAACTTTAAAAGATTATAAGAGCGACACAGAATTGACATCCAACTTTCTAAGCTCAAAACACCACATCTACTTGGAGATATTTCACACATGATAGGCTTAACTAATTCCGAGCCCCCACACAGTGAATCTTTTTTTGAAATCTCTCCTCAAACTTACAACCCTTGGCTTGAAAGTCAAGACTGAGCCATTACGTCATTAATCAACCAAGAGTGTAGATTTGAAAATTATGAATTGATCTTTATTAAGAATAGTAAAAGAAGCATGCATCAGTCGCAAGGTAAATCGATTTCTGTGGAATGACTATTTTAATTTTATTCACATGATGTGAGATACAATGGAATTTTCAGTGTTCTAATTCAAAGGAATTAAACGTCTTTTTATAATTATATGAGAGAAACAGTTATAACTTCATTTTAGATGATTTGAACTCACTCATGTTCGTGAAAATAAAAGAATAATAAGTTTATTTATTTTTACTGAAGCAAATATAAACTTTTTAAATTCCTAATTCTAGAACATTTTTCCTGATGTTAAAAGGAAAACCGAACATAGCATATTAAAACAAGTGAGAGAATATTATTCTACTATTATTTAAGAGCAAGCAAATGCATGATCCGACAGTAACTTTCAATAAAAAATTATAAATTATAACTTATCCTCTATTAATTGTTCATTCAATTGAATTAAATTTTTGAATGCAAATTTCTGAAGAAATATACTAGATAGACGATAGCAGTAGATAGTAGATAACACGAGCAAAAATTCAATAACTAAATGTCCTTTATTAAACGAATTTGTCACTTACGGTTAACATTAACTTAAGTTCAGTACTTAGCGTCTTTTGATTTTCTTAAATGGCTATTAGGAAACAATAAACAAGTACATGCATATCTGAATCCGGATATAAAGTTAAATTACTTAAATTATTGCATTTTATTTGATCAAACCGAAAAAAAGCTAATTCAAAATTTTTAAATTTTTCATTTTTTTGTACTTGATTCCTCAAATTAATTTTTTTAATTTGAAACTACACAAGGACTAATAGGAATATACCTGTGACTTTGACTTCGATTAGATGACAGGCATAATTTTTTTACCACAGCTTTAGATTTCTATTTGCTATTGTCTGAATATATAAAGCTTACATGGATTTAACTTACACCGATTCCACTCACAAAGCGCATCTGTTATGGAAGCGTTATTAGAATCGTCAGCTTCCATATCTTGAAACTTCAGCTATATATTTAGTTTCATATCCTGAACTAAGCGACATCTGCTTTCGGTTTTTTTAAAGCAGCAGTCTCATTAGCTTAATATAATTGCATAATTATTTAGAAGGATTTTTAAATAAAACCTTTAAATAGTATGTTTAAAATTAATCTGCTTAATACACATATGTATATGGAAATATGCATATGAATGATACAGAGTTAAAAAGATAAAAATTTCCTTTTAATATGCATTTGCGAATCAGTGTAATGTAATTTTTTTGAATAAAAAATATAAATACATAATAAAATATATAAATTTACTTTAAATACAATTGATTTATCTCAAAATGGCAATAACTGCTTCGAATAGAAAAAGCTGACAAAATCCAATCATTCTGTTGAATGTTAAATGTTGAAGGTCTTTGCTTTTCAAAAAATCAAACTGATAATCCATAGACAATATTAACAAAGCTAACGCATTTGTTATATTTTTTCATCTGCAAGAGTAGTAAACTACAAGAGAGTAAATTTTTTGTCTCCAGTAGATAGCAGAAGAAATTAAAGAAACCCGACCCACATTGGTGTTCCATGGAATTTGGGAGAATAAGATGATCATAGATGACATTCTTGTCATTTAACTACAACTCAAAATTCGAGGCCTACCCATTAGAATTCGTGCAGCTCTAAAACGAGACGTTAATCTAATAAATGAAATCATATCTTAAATTAAAAGCGATGGGATAAAAAATCATGGATAGTTTTTTGAGTAAACAGTTTATCAATAAATATATTAAAAATGTGAAAAACCTAAATGTTTTCACTGAAATCTAGTAGGGCTTATTTTGACACATCGTTTTCTCCAAAATAGCCCAAGATCACTGCAATATACAAGATGTTTTAAAAAAACATGACCAAACTTTGAGGGTTTGTCAGGCATACAGAAATAAATAATTCTCTCGATAGAACATGGGGTCGGAAATGCTATGGGGATTCTCTACGGAGTGGATATTTGTCAGTGAATTGAGTAAAATAAAAGGATATATCAGATGAAATGCACATCGCAGATTGAGTGGATTGCAAATTTACAATATCACAGCAAGCCAGTTGACTGAATAACAACATGCAAAGAGTGTATCACCTCAGACGGCAAGTCCTTTGAAAACTTACCTATCCTCTTCCAACTCTCCTTAGGGCCGCGGAGGCCTAGTGGTAGGGTCTCGACCTCGGGACCGGAGGGTCGCAGGTTCGAAACCCGATTCCACTGAAGATCCGCCGTGTATGGGGCCTGTTGCACGCTAAATCATACGTAGTGGCCAAACGTCCTCCCGTTGGTGTGGCGCGGAAGTTTGGAGAGGGGGGTGCCAGCTCAGGTGTCGTCCTCGTCATCTGACCGCGGTTCAAAATTACGAGGTCCGTCCCTAAATAGCCCTCGTGTTGCTTCAAAACGGGACGTTAATATAACCTAACCAACTCTCCTTAAGTATTCCAGAGGTTCGTTGTTGTTATTGCGGCCTACATGACAATATCATATCTGTCATGCCGCATACGACTTGTAATGTTGTTATTCATGCAGCTGGGTTGTTTTAATATTGTAAATTTGTATTCTACTCTATATGTGTAATTCATTTCATCTGGTGTATCATTTATTTTAATTCAATTCACTGGCAAAGAGCGTCCTGTAGCGAAACCCTTTCACATTTCCGACCCTATATTCTATTGCGAAAATGACTTGTTTCTATATGCCTGATCTACCCTTAAAGTTTGGCCGCGTTTTTTGAAACACCCTGTAGATATAATATTGAACAAAATCTTTGTGTTACTAATATTTAAGAAGAGATGGTGGAAAAGAATTATATAACAAATTCTGAAAAAGGAAATCTGCTTTACAGTGCAAAAGAGATTATAAAGATATTTTGAAACCAAAATTCTCAGAAAAAGGCATTATTTGAGATAGCTAATTATTCAGGAAAATTTAAGTGCCCCTATTTTTGGAATACCCATCAGCAGATGTGCGGATTTTAAAGCATTTGATAAATAAGCAGATTTATTATTCTAGTTATAAATAACGTATTTTCTTTATAATCATTTAACATAATTTTCAAGATTTGTAATATCCAGATCTCGAATTAATATCATATAATTCTAATTTTAAAATCATTTCAACTAACCAAAAATTTCCTATATTTTTTATGCACAGATTTAAAGGCACTCCTTTTATTCTCATTTCCTCAAAAAAGGCTACCGAGAAAGTTTATGTTAAGAGAAACAGTTTACATTTTATAACTTTTTAACATAAATTTCGAAGTTTGAGTTCCTACACTTAAAACGGCCATATTTTTTTCAAGTAAGGTAACATTAATCCCTAAAATAAGCGAATTTCATAGTGCTTTTACGCAAAAGTTGAGCAAGGTTTGTCTAACCTACTTAAGAAGACACGGAAAGTAAGCTAGGCTAGTTTTTCCTAAATTTGACTTATTCATTTGGTAATTAACTAAATAGGACAATATAAAACGGCCACAATCATAAGGGAAGTCTGCAAAAGTTGATATAAAGATACTGCATAATCGTCATAACCCAGAGTAACCTCGGCCTCTCGCTAATTTTAAAACAGTATGACTGAAATCGAATAATCCACTCGCAATGATAAACGTCCATTAACCAAACCATTTAACCTCAGACACAGTGCAGTTATAAATAGACATATCGCAAGTTAATGGAAAAAATATCGTATCAGTGTTTTGTTAAAATATCATTTCGTCTCCGAGCCAAATGATTGAGAACCTTTAGAACTTTTCAGATTATTTTCAATTGGAAAACAATGAATGAGCTGTTGAAACTTGGAGTGTTGATTAAATACACAAGTAAGGCAGGAAGGACATTGATGCCCGTTGAATAAGAATATTATGCAATATCTTTAAGTCCCATCACATAGTAATAAAGGACGAAGTCCTTGAGTGATATTCTACCTATATTTACAAGCTGTTAGATTATGTGACTAAGAGTTGATTCCTAAAATGATATAATATTTTACCGGAATTAGTCTGTTACTCAGAGTTTAAGATAATCAATCAATGTGCTCAGAAAGAAAAAACTTTGCCTAAAACATCATGCGTTTTCATTTCTTTTGTCTAAAGGAACTTAACTTGGAAAGTGATTAAATGCAAAAAATGAAACCAGATCATTTAATGAAATTTGGTTTAATTTTTTAAAACAATTTGTTGATAAGATTTATAGAGCTCATGACTGTCATGTGTGTAATAGTTGTTCACATTACTTTTTTGTTCTAGCTGCTTTCTGAATTACCATATCAATACATTTTGAATATTTTATCAAAGGAGTTGTTTCCGAAATATATACATAGATAATAATTTTAACTCTGAAATCTTATTTCTCTTATTCATAGGTCTTCGATTTTTTTAAAGGTGACTTCTTAAAAATATTTTTATTTAAAATGTTATCTTACAAAGACTCATTCCAGCTACGTCAAGATCTCAAGGTTCAGCAGGGTTATTCTCACGGAAAAGGTACAAATAGCTAAAAAAATTATTTTACAAAAGTATGTATAAAATCTTAAAAATTGCATCGATGTTTCCATTTTAGAATAAATACCCTTATATTAGTGGTCAAGTTTTCTATTTTATTTTTCACCGTTTTTTTATTTTTAAAATTTTTGACCTATCTACGAAGAAGACTTGATAGCCAACGGACCTTTCACATTTTAAATGAAAGCATAATTAACTAATTATTGGGCAGATTTTTACAGGTTTATTTCTTATAATTAAACAATAAAATTAGTTGTTAAAATCAGTGCAAGAAAACTTAACATTTTAAAATAAATAACACTTTTTAACTAATAGCACTGACTGAGCATCAGTTAAATAATATTTACAAACAATTTCAAGTAAATGAAAGTCAACATTTTGAAGGAAAGTAAACAATTATATAATAGATTAAGGAATATCATATATTTATTTATTAATAAGCAATCTAGTACGTCTCATATTAAGTTTTTTCTACTCTCTTCTCTTCTGAATTGGAGCATCTGACTGCTTTGTCTTTTTGTTTTTTGATGTTCCCACTTTCTCTAAAAATAAATTTAGCTATTAAAATGTTTGTTATACATTATTGACGCTTTAATAATATAAATATTCCACATGAATTATTTACCTTAATTCTTTTCGAGAATATAATTTCAATTTGATTTTTAAAAAATACAAAAGAAAGTCACTAAATTTCATAAAAAATATCCACCAAAGAACTTTTAATTGGTATTATTTAAATTTATCTAACTGTATCATGATTTTTGAGATTTTGTCTCTTTCATTGACAATACCATCCTCTCTGTGGACATGCTGTGTCCACAGAGGACACAAAAACTAAATTTTGAATTTTTAAGCTTTGGTTTTTAGGTGGCTAAAGTGGTACACTTATTTTTATTAAATGCGATACTAAACCTATCAAAATTTTGTATTTTAATTGTAAATTTAATATTAACTTATTTATAATAATCACGGAGTGGGCGTTGAAAACTTTATCAAACTCTAAATGGAACTAATAAATTGGAATATATTCAATAAATTCACAATAGAACAAAAATGTTTCTTTAAAGAACAAATTGTCTGCCTTTCTTATAAACTATTTCATGACGATTTGATATGAGCTGCCATTTATGATATTTTTTTAAATTTATTTTCTTTCTCCACGGAGGGAGACATATTTGACTGAGGACAAAGCGTAAAAAGTAATTCCTAAGTAAAAATAATTTTTAAAAAAATGTCAGGTTAGACCTTTACTAGAGAATTTAAACTAGTTAATACTGAAAAAAATGAGATTTTTTAAAAAATTGCTTGAGTGTCAGTAAAAATTATTTTGAATTTCATGTGTAGGGACATCCAAGGGGAGAGTTTTGTAGTATATTCATTGAAAAATGAGAGTTAAATAGTAAAATTATCTTAGTACAAACATTTTGAATAGCTTTCTTAAAACTCAAATTATGCATATGAACAAAAATATTAGGAAACTTGTTGCACATTCTTATATTTATCACCACGGGACTGTAAAAAAGCACCTTTACGTGAGAATGACCCTGTAGCATATCAATACCATGATGCAATTAAACGTTCTCAAGTTTAAAGAAACTTATTGTCACGGAAAACCTATCTCGTTAAGTACTGCATTTTTTGTCATAAAAAACACAGTAAAGGGACGAAATTTCTGTCTTTGAAAGAAATTTCGCCATACTGTAAGGGAGAGTGCAAATAAATAAGAATTTGAATTACCACAGAAGTAACCTAAGCTATTTATTTGGTAGTTGTCACAACAGTCGTAAATATTTCGCGGAAGACTGATGATACAAAGCGGAATCTTCGAGAAGTTAGAGGTTAAAGATTACTGTCGCGTATTGCATAGTTATGACTATTGAAGCACTTCCGGCGATGGAGGGAGCTGAGCAAAAAACGGCATTACCGTCTTTTTTCAGTTACGCAACACTTTCCAAAAAGTTCAAGGATTTCGATTTCGTATGTACTAGTTTTGCAAAAAGAAGTGCTGCATGGAAGGTAAACGGTAAAATATTTCGCATTGTTTTTAATCATGAGCTTGCCTTTGGTTGAAAAACGGATTCAAACAATGCCATGAAGAATTTATTGTTTAATACAAGGATGTATAGTTTTCTCTCAATGAGTGATAACATACACTTTGGTAATGATTAAAATGATTTGAGGTTAAATTGAAGTGGAAGTTTAAGGAGCGAGTCGCTTGTTCATATAGCAGCTACCCTTAGCGTCTCAATGACCCTGATAAATTTACCCTGATAAATAGGTTGAGTTCTTCAAAGCTGTATGAGACTTCAAAATGAACTTTCTATCAGTGGCATATTCAATTTCGGTTTTCTCCCCTTTTATAAGTGATTCGAGGGTGAATAAAATATTTAAAAGAAAGAAATTCGAACCTCTAGTCTGAGACATTGTAGCATGATAAAGGTTCAGGCTTGATTCGTCTGTCTTCTCTTCGTTCGGCATTATTGCATCAGCCGTTGCATTCAGTGTGTAACGCTTTTACATCATGCAATGTACAGAAAGAATGCTAGTTAACAAACAGTATCACGTTAATAAAAGCGAAAGTGAAAATTCGGAAAATATGGATGAAATAATGGAAATTTCCTTTGGAAATAATGCCCCCAAAAGGAATTTTTCTATTATAACTTTAACATTGACAAAAGTTCTCGAAAAAAAGTTTTGATGAAGCAATAAAATTGGTTTGAATTTCATTGCAAGAATAAAAAGTATTCTTCTGATTTGTGATTAAAATTAATTTTGAAAAATTTATTAAAATTAGAGAAGAAATTGTATGGAAAGGAAATTGGTGTCACTAAAAAGCTATATTTTTTAAAATTTTAAAGTTGTAAGTACAGTTTTTGTGCGATAATATAGTAGGTTATTGAAGAAAAACGTTTAAATTTCGATTATTTTTAATTAATCGAATTAAAAAGCTAATAAATTTTTTGAAAATACTGTCTTAGGGAGCTCCTACTACCCATGAAATAACTACGTGCCAAAATTGGTACCTCTAGGTCCAACGATCGGCCGTGTAGAGCGTTGCATTCTGTTTATATGACTAACTCTCTGAACCCGGCTAGAGTGAGAATTCCATTGCCTCAAAACCTGGAGTGAATTTTCGCTCACAAAAACAGAATGGAATCGGCACGTTCTTTAGAGAAATTCCTGGAGGTCGACACTTATGGTTGCCCGATCAATTGCCAACAAAGAAAGGAACTACATTTTTCCTAAAAAATCCACCCAGGCGCCCGAAACCGCCCGAGTCCGGCTTTTGTCGAACGGGCGGTTTGAGGCGGGACAGGGCTCATAGGGTTAACATGACACAATTTAAGGAAATTATACCAGTTTAAAAATATTATCATGTTAACATTACTGTGAAGTTTTTGAAAACATTCCATATTTAACCCCTTCTTGGTTGGAGTCACACGTCATTCTCGCGACGAAGAGATAAATAGCATCTTTGTAAGTGAAATTGTCGCTACTTACGTGTCTCGTTATACATATTCCGCGATTTTGTCAATGTAAGCAATAAAATAATCTGAAATAAATGATTTCAATGTGGATTTTACATTCTGATGGTCAAGAAAGATTGTAAAGCTGTTTTCATGGTAAGATTGTAAAACCATTTTTTTTTAAACATCTTTTTACATATCATTAATAATTCTTTTCATGCTGATATTTATCTTAAATATCTCAAGACAATAGATTTGAAAAATATATTATCAGAGAGTATTTTGTTTTAATTTAAAACTTGGGTGCATTGCAGGGAAAAGTGGAGATCAGTGGACGGGATATCACATGTATTACCACCAGTAGGTCAAGTAAAGACTGCTTGCTGACGAAAATATTTTGCATTTTCTAATTGAGGAGAGATCATATATTAATTTTCAACAATAAAAAAGAATTGCTTTTTTTGGGTCGGAAATTCGAAAAAAATCCAACGATGAAGGGGTTAATATACACCTCCTCTGTCTTGTTTCCTTAAACAAATTTTTTGTAGCAACCAAATATTATGCCAGCCAAGAGCTCTGAAATAGAATAAGATCATTCCTTGTCACTAACTGTAATTCAAAGTAATATTAATTGTTAAATTCCATTTCTTCAATTCATATCAGTTTAAGTTATAACTCAAGTGATACGAATTTTATATTTGGAATATATCATAACAATTTTTTAATGATTTTCATTTACAAATAATAGAACTCCAAAGTTTTGTAATTTAAATTAGAAAAAAAATTGAAGTTTGTGTAGCATCAGAACTCCATTGCAAAAGGATATGAATGTTTTTTTTTGTTGAAATTTTCAAAATCGATTAACATTTTTATAATTTTTAAGCGGAAGAATAGGAAGAATTAAATATAATTAATAGAATTTCACAGGTTGTATTTAAATTTCATTCTTTATTATTAAGAAAAGAAAAGAATCTGTATATTTTCAATTGCCTGGACTGTATGTTCATTGTCTCTGCAATGGGTCATGATATATAAAATGCGATGCATGATTTTTATCATTAGTGGTCATTTAAAATATTTTTACCAGATTTTGGTAAAATATTCATGCAGGAAACCTTATTTATCCAGTACAATCAACGAATCTCTTCGTAGGAAGATGCTAGAATTTCCATGATATTCGAATTCAAATTAGCACATTCATGTGATTGGACAAGACTTTTGAGGGATTTTTTCATTCTTTAACTGATATACATTGATTAAAGAACGCATATACTATGTTTCTTCTCCGAAAAGCTTTATTTATTAAAATGTAAACGTAAAAATAAAATCTTCTTAATGCTTGTAGCATGTAATGAATTTATTAAAGAACAACATTCTTTGCATCCTTTAATACATTAGAATCAGGTACATATCTCAAAATTGCAATGAAGCTTTTATAAATATTCAAAAGACTTTGAAAATAGATTATGTTTTCTTACATCTGAATCTTTTGCACTCATAATTTAAAGATATGATATTTACCATTTATTCTTCTGGATTAACTTGATTTAACTTAGTTGTCTAGTGAAGTCTTACTTGATATTCAGTGTAACAGTAATTTGGAATAACGTATTACTTTTTTTCGAAAACTTTTTCAGTTTAAGAGATCATATGCAAAACTGTTGCAATTAAAGCTAGCAAAAAAGATAGTTCTATAAAACAATATCTGTTTAATGAAAACAGAAGTTCAAATATGTGTGTCTACATTTCCTATGACTTTGTTCAGTGAACGATGTTCTTCTTAGATGGTCCATTTTTTTCTTAATTCTCATTATAATAAATATGAGTTCTGAATTTCAACTATGGTTTCTTTTTATACTTTTCACATTCTCATTTCTTTCGCACTTTTCGCATTCACGTTCATATAATTTTCGTTACAAATCTAATATTAGGTGCTTTGAATAATTCAATCATGCATTAGTATTAAATAAATATTTATAGAAATTATTATTATTATTAATAATTAATAATAACAACAATAATAATAGTAATAAATTATTAATAACAATAAATTATTATTAATGATATTAATTTATTATAGCAATACTAATAATGACGATAGTAATAAATTTTAATATTAATTATTAATAATAACAATAAATTATTAATAATAATATTAATTATTAATAATAATATTAATTATNAATAATAATATTAATTATTAATAATAATTAATAATAATTATTATTAACTTATATTAATAATTTCGGTTTCAAACACATGCATTGCTCACATAAGATTATCACTTTATTGCATTATCCAATTAAAATAATACATTTATATTTTATTTTAAAGCGATAAAATTAAATGAGAATGATTTCTATTTACATTAAATTTAACAATTATACATTTTATAAATTTTATTATCATATTTATGGATATGTTTGATGATTAATTCTCTTTACTCGTCTTCGTGGTTATAATTTGTGAACAGTGGTAAGAGCCTGTTCATGGTCACAGTAATCGCAACCCAATTCGCGTGGTAAGTGAAAGTTATTTTCTAAAAGTAGAATCCTAATTTTATTTTTTTGCTTTTGATCACCTGAATCTGTCTAGGAAGCGATGGGAGACACAGCGTTTTCTGAAAGTGACACTGAAAGTTGCTATTGAGGTTAACAGGTCGATGCTAGAAACTATCTGACCGTGGGCTAAGAGGGAGGGGGAAAGAGAAAGTCTTTTCCAGAGAAAGCTCTCGACCCCGTATGCTTTAATAAGACTGTTTGCGAGATTCTGCATTATTTATTAGATTTTATGTTGTTTTTCTGCCTTCTGGTGTTATGGGGCCTGGTTTAGGAAAATTGTTTCCGGAACTCAGAAACGAGGAGAATATTTCTTTTCGGTTCTTTGTTTTAGTTTGCGGAAGGTTAATTACATTCTGCTGAATTTCTCTAATACGCTGTTTTTAATCATGTTGTATAAGCGGGTATAAATGCTCATGGATGTTGAAATTCAGACTAGTGATTTCAACAAGTAGCGTAGAAGAATGAAGTTTCTTATTTACAAATACATAATTTTATCATATCTTGCACTGTACACGTTACAAGCAGTTTGCAAATGAATATGGATAATTATATTTATTCAAGAACACATTTTATCAAAATAAAGTAAGGACAGAATAGAGTAACGTATTTCAAGTACATTAGGAGATTTTTATAACAATTCTGTTATTCATAAATTTTCAAAAAAGGCTATTTATTTGCATTTTTCAAACGCGTGTATCATTTATTCGTAATTTAAAAATAATTATGGTATTTAATTAACTAGTATGCGTCACTAGTATTCCTCATATATAAATTCCCAAATATTCTTAAATATTTGGCTATATAACGAGATACTTTGTACAAGGATCAGCAGTAACTCATTACTATTTTATTGAAATAAGGACACAACATGTAATGATTGGTTAAAATAATTCAACAAGCGATAAAAGTAATATAGTAAACCAAATCATTTGATGAATATTTTTAACATTTCAGGCAAATACTTTCAAAGATCTCTGCCATAAGTAACATTTTGAAACTGTATATCGAATTTATACGTCTAAAACACTAATACGTTTAAAACACGAGTACAAGTTTTAAATAAATTAAAATTTCGTAACTTTATCCTTTGTGAGAGGAAGTTATCACCTTTCATGAATCTGATTAAATAGTTTCATTTAAGAAATAGTATTTCCAACAATTTTATTCGAATATTTCAGGAAGAACAAAAATAACAAAATAACTATAAAATCAACAAAAATAACTATAAACTGATATCTGTTCTGATTTTATTGTGATTTCAGGGTTATTCTAGTTATCAGCTGAGTATACACTGAGCCAACTGATAATCTGAGTGTTATATAAATTATTACAAATTAAATTTATTTCTCTGCATTTAATTCGAACCTTTCGTCGATTAAACGTCATTTTATGCATGTTAAAAATCATTTGCTAGAAAACGTTTAACCCGTAGGGGGAGTTGTGGTAGATTGTGTGTGTGATACGCGGAAACTTTGATACAGTCTTTAAATATTGATTATTGGAATGGCTAAAGATGTTCATATGCCCTCACATATATGCATCTGTAACCCTTAGCACAGGGTATATTTTTCGGCCATGTTGAGTCAAAAGGTAATTTATAAATGAATCAAACCGATAATCTTCTAGTCGAAGTAAATTTTATTCTAAGTACGTTTTGTGTGATTTCTTTAACTAATTACATTTTCCTGCCAGGGAATCTACTCCAAAGGTAGGAAAAACATTTATTTTCCTGAAACTATAATAAGTGTTGAGGTTTTTAAGCGTTGTTTTTGATTAACCAATTGTTTTAAGTAAAAAAAGGCTTTTGTTGCAGATTGATACGATGGACTCCGGGGCACATTGATACGTGTCTTCTGTGTGTATCAATGTGCCTCAAGAACAACTACTTTGCAAAATCGTCTTCAGAAATGAAAAAAAACGTAAAAATGAACTATCTAAGAGAAACACGCAATTAAGTATTTTTTTGAACTATGAAAGCGGTTTGAATTTCATTGCAAAAATGAAAAGTATTGTTGTAAATTAAGTTTAAAGTATTTTTTTTACGAATTTATAAAAATTGGAGAATTTTTAATTCGGAAACTTAATTAATATCATCGAAAAGATAATTTTATGCATTCCCAGATGGGGTGAAAGTTATTTTTCTGCTATATTATTTTCATAAGTCATCAAGGAAGAAAGCGAAAATTTCCCATAATTTTTAATTAATTAAAATTTTCAAAAACTGCTTCGAGGTACACATTCCCTCCTTCCAAAGTATTTTTAAACCCACACATACCCATTCTCCTTTATTTTTTGTAGAGATAAATTATTTTCTGAGGCATTATTGCTTAATTTTTCCAGTCTCATTAAAAATGTTGAATTTTGATTAAAATAAATTTTTTTACCTTGTTAAACTTTTAAACATTGATTTGGAATGCAAAGTTTATTGATAAAACAATTTTTTTTCATCTCACACCTAATAATCATCATTATTTTCGATATTTCCGTGTGTATCAATGTACCCCTGGTATGGGGCAGATTGATACAAATCCATTTTCAGGAAAAAAGTGTAATAAGTATTTTATTAAGTCATTAATGACTCAAATTCGACTGAAATCCTATATTAGATTAACAAATGTATAAATATAGTGTATTAATTCTAATTATTTCCGTTGGAAAAATCATTTTTTAGTTTCCCAAGAGAAAGTGTAACAATGTCCTCGCATTCCCCCTACTGGTTGACCACTGACATAAATGATGTAAAATTTGATCAATAACGTTAAAGTTTATTAACGCTTGGAATTATCACCTCTTTCTTGATGGTTTCACAGCCAGTTTTAAAGATGGAATTTTAGTTTTGTGTCTTTGCTGCTTTATTTGTAGATTTTAATTCAAATATATAAAATTATGTCAGTTTTAATAATTTGGAAATTTAAACTTGACTAAAAACTTGATCTGATTAAAAGAGAAAATTCGTCGATTTATATTTGTTTTTGCAATTAGATATGAAAATTACAATCTACAATTCTAGAATGGGTTTAAAACAAAATCGCAGGGAGTTATACTGGACTTGTATTGCAGTACATACAGTTTTGTTTCGTGTGACTGAAGGGGAGAAAACCCCACTCCTTTCTTTCACCTTAATTTTTTTAAATCATATGCGTCGGTATTATTATTTTTTTTTGAGCAATCCATCCTACGATCCGTCATTGGCTGGTCGCAAAACGCAATGACATTTGTGGTCAAGAACAATCACCCCGGAGCGATCCATTCGAGACCCCATTTATTTTGTCACCTGAAATGGTCAGAATGGACAGTTATCGCTTAATCACGTACTCTCAGGCATCGGCGGAATAAGTAAACAAAATAGCATAATAATAACAAAAACCTAAATGAATAAAAAATAAAGATTTTTCCAACCGAAACGCGTGACAAGCGGAGAGAAATGGATGGAAAGGGTTAGGGAAATAGCGCTGGACTAGTTCTGAGGCAGAGAATTGAGGTTCTGCATTCCTGGCCCTTAGCTCCAGGCTCCCTTTTCGTGTTGAGGGGGTTATAGGGCAAACAACACGATTACGATGACCTTGTTTCGGTTTTGCGTAGACTTTTGGGGAGATCGATAATAGAAGAGATCTCGTGCATTCGCGCGAACACAGGGCATCCAAGGACAGTGTTAATGAATTTCATTTCAGGGAAGATGAGAACACAATTGGTGGGTGATTTCGTGGAGATAAGCAGCGAAATTCCACGGATTTCAAATGAGACGCTATCATTCATTCGAAATCTCAAGAAGAGAAAACGAGCAGGCGTCTGCGAGGAAAAGAAGAGTGACTTATGCGTCTGAGTTTCGACGATTGACACAGCCGTTATGTAAAATCAAAATGACTCTTGCATATCATTTCGTGAAAAATGTGCTAGATGTGTTTTATACATTATTCACAAATACTCTGGCATTAAATTTGATGGTTCTACTTAAAAATACTAGATCCGATTTCTAGTTAGAAATTTCAATGGGCCTGGTTGGGCTCTGATTGCCTCGTGTACGATTCGTGTCATATGGCCTTAAATGATTCAGCCGAGTATCAATATAGATTTTTTAATTATCCGATTAAGAAATGTCCGAATAAGATGACAAAACGTTTTTAATTTAACATTTAAGAACCTTGAGAGAAACTTAGAAAATCGTATGCTGTGTAACGTAAGCACATGGTGATGATCATCTTATGTATATTAATTGACTTTTTCAATGTCTTTTATTACACTCATGAAGGCACTGGTGCAAACGATGGATCAGACGTTAACAATTTTTTTTGGTTCCCGATTCAGACATCAGGTGTAAGCGGAACTTCATTTCACAATAATAGCCAATTATTTCAAATTAGTGTTTGTTAACTGCATGAAAACCTCTCTAAGAGATATTTTTTTATCATTCGAAGTTATATGCTTACATTTTCAAGTAGCTTTAGGTCCTAAGTCAATACAGAAATGGACGTATGCATCTTTTAATGCTACAGGAAAATATCAGACAATCATCGCAATTTGACAGAAATGAGAAAGAAAACACAGTGCTTCTAATGCTGAAAAGACTAATGTATATATAAATTTACTACACCTTTTCTGAGAAATTATCTTATGATAATTTATTATGAAAATTTAAAAACAGTTCTTCTGATTCAAAAGTTTGAGTAGGAATGTCTGGTTTCGATTTTAAAAACCAACTTTAATGAGATCATTTGGAACTATTTTACGTTGGCTAGAAAAATAAAAGGAACAATTATAAAAACTCATGTAACTTGAATGTGATACTGAAGTTAAGAACATGAAACTTGCACAAGATCTTTATTTTGTGACGGCCGCACATGCCTGTAAAACGCAAAATTAAATATTTCTGCAAAAGTTAAATTTTTATAAGAACATAGTAAATATGATTTTAGGTGGGAAAATAAAAAAAATCTTGCTGCAATTTTTTAGAGATACATAGAAAAAGTTAAAAATGTGTGTGTGATCACTTCTGGTCGAAATGCAAGCTGTACAGCGATTTTCCATATTTTGTATTGTATTGTTCAGCGGTTCCTGCCGTAACGAAGTATATTCAAGAGGAATTACGCCTTGAGGTTCTTGGAGAGTGTAAGGTGGGTTTACAGTGATACAGGCAAGCATTTTAATGTGTCTGACAAATGTTCTATCGGATTCAAATTCGGAGAATATGCAGTCCAATCCATCCGCCGGGTTCCTTCGCCCTCAAGAAAGTCACCAATACTGAAGTGAGGTGGTTATCAGCTTTATCGTCTATTAAAAGGCAGTTTTTGCCAGTTGTACCCCTAAACGAATGGAAATTAGGTTCAAAAACCTCATATCTGCATATTCCAGCATTCATAGTTGTGTTGGTAAAAATGTATAGGTCAACGCGACCATTCAAAATGATGCTTGTCCGTTACATGATCCCTTCACCTTTGTACCGGTGCTTTTCACGGATTTTTACGGGCTTCATGGGAGTCTTCGCTTCATGGGAGTTTTCTAATCCCTCCAGATTGTAAACACTCTCCAAGCGGAAACTGTTCTATTCAGTAAAGAGAACTCAATTACAATCTGTGGTACTCCAATAACAATTTTATTTATTGTTAATTAAGTATTAAGTATACTTTGCAGCTAGAATTTGTGGGAGAGAAACCACGAGTTTCCTTGCAAAGAACCCAATTTTTTGTAGCCGGATACTCAGGGTATATCTGGATAGTCGAGTTTCTGTAGCTACAGCGAGATACCTATCAACCTAGTCTAAAGTCAGTTGTCTATTCCTTTTAGCAATTGTAACCAAATATTAGTACTGAGATTCTGCAGTGATACGTTTCTGACCTTGTCCTGCTTATCAGCATGCTTTACCTGTGTGTTAAACCGCTTGCAGATTCTTGATGTGATGCTTTTGACTACTTCTAGGTCGTTCCAGACTTGTATAAGTGTTTGCCCTTCTTCCATTCTCCCAATCGTGCGAGTCGCAGTCGCAGCCCGTCATATGCCTTCTCAGCGACATGCTCCATCCTTCAAAGGAGAAAATTGTATCCATCTACTAGTTAAATCTTTGAAATTAGAATTTCAAAACCCACATGCACTCCTTTCTAATGTGCCGGAAGAACGGGTGTAGAAAACCACGTGTTTCCCTGTAACGAAAGTGAATCCTATTCAACTACATGCTAACGTTGATCTTGAGCTAAAACTCAACTCACTTGCCTTTCATTTCACTCAATTGAATTAACAGAAAGCAGCTTAATTCTTCTTACCAGTGTATAAAGAAAAATTTTAAATATTTTGTCAGCTTTGATTTATTTCAGACGCATTCATGCTGTTGTGGGATGCAACTAAGAAGGCTGGGATGATATTGATTTAATAAAACAGCAAAAATTATCTGATATTTAATCAACAAAAAATTAAGTTTTACACTTTTCAAAATTAAATAAAGTGCGTTTCGAATTTTATTACTATTAACCAAAAAGCAATCGATCATCTGATAAACCACAAAAATATTAAAAATGAATAGCCTTTTCTTTGTACTTTTTAGAAGTGACTTACGAAAGCAGAACCGATTGTTTAATTCTTTCAATATTTCTTGTTTTTGCAAGAAGTAACAGCAAACCATAGTAACTGATTCTGGTACTTTATTTCGAAGGAATATGCCGACAAAAATTACAAGATAGGGTTTTGCTTAAAACAGAATATCATATATTGCATTCTGTTCACATCAATATTTTAAGAGAATTCTTATCATGCGAGACTGCAGCAATTTATAAGCTTACATTTATAAAAGGATATCAAAATAATTGAGGTAAACGCGTTTTGTGTATGGACAGCAATTTTGATTTGTCTCAAACAATTAAAGCTTAATAGTCGTTATTAATTTTTCCTGTAGACAATGCGCTAATCCAAGCAACAGGAATTCTCGTTAAGCTTTAAAATATTTTAAGAATTAGTAAGATTTTTTTCTTCATAGAAAGAGCTGTTCTTGAAGGAATAAATAAACTTGTATTTACTTTTAGCGTCGTCCTTCAAATAATAGTTTAGTCAAATACTTGAAGCTTTTTAATGTAAGAACCTACTATCAAAACAAATTGCTGGCGTTGTTGATTTTAAACAGCGTAGAAAGAAAAGGCGAAGACGATGCGTATCAAAATTGTAATGTCCTTCAAATGTTCTTATATCATTGAATACAGGGATTGAATAATTTTGGTAAATCATTATGGGGAATTGTTGTCTTCCTTAAAACATTAGACAACTGAAAACGTGACTTTTCTTTCGCTGAAGAGTAATTCTTTTATACTATTTGATTCAATTTTAAAAGTAGTTAAAGTTCTCGTTCGCAAAAAGAATTGGTCATTTTTTTTTGCTGGAATCATTTAAATGGTGGCATTAGTTATCATAGTCTAGATAAACATTTTATTCCAGAAAACATTTTAGAGCGCTACTCTTATTTGCCTTAAAAATTTTGTAAATACTTCTTTCAATGATGACTTCTAAAAATATGTTTCACCTCTATATATTTTTGACTTTCTGTTGCTTCTATTGTAACTGACAGTCCGTTTATGAGGTTTCACTAGAGAAAAATATTTTAGACAGAAAATGTTTCAGAACTCCTATATCTTCTAACCGTGTTACGTAATATAAAAAATAGTGGTTACTTGAAGGTCAAGCAAAACAGAATGTTATGTTTTTTTGAAATAAAAGTCTTTCAAATCTATAATTGAAGATATGATTATAAAGTTGGGAAGGTGTGCAGTTCAGAAAATATTGCATCTTCCCACACTAAACGTGTGTAAAGTAGGTCAAGGGATTGCAGTATGAAGCTCTGTGCTTTAAAAAGAAATTATACGAAAACACGATTAACAGAAATCACGATCGGTAGAGTTCTGAAGTTGGTACTTATGGTTTTTAGTCTGACCTTTTTAGGCTTTATTAAATAAACTACGTTAAAACAATAATGCTACATTGATTTTTTAGAAATCACTTTGCGCGAAATGTTTACAGTTATTTTGGCTTTTATTATTCCTCAAATCGACAAATGAAGTGAAAATAATGGCATAAAATTCTTCACTTATGTTGCAGATTTGAGAAGAACTTATTTTTGCAACTCAGTTAAGAAATTATTCGTAAAACAATACCTGTTTCACCATTTGATAACGTGTAATTTTATTGTCTCATTTCACATTTATTATTTAGTTCATGATGAAGAATGCAAAAATTATCTATGTAGCATACACGGTAATCGTCCTGTAGAATTGCTTATCCATGAAAGCATACAGTTTTCCCAATAAATGAAGGGTCTGGAATAGCAGATAGTTCTTAAAGTTACTTTGACTGAGTTTGAAATACTTCTAAGGAAAAACATTCCAGGTATTTCTGTTCAATTGCAAAATTATAATTTCGTACAAACATTTGTTCCTTTTTCTTAAAGAAGTTTTTTTAAAGCATCAGCGAAAGTAGTGTGGAAAGCTGATCGCACAACAATTTATAGAACTATAAGAACATATTTGACATTTTCACAAAGCCAACATATAATAAGGATATTCATATTCTTAATCAGTTATTTTTGTCTTGTTAAGTGAATATTTATTTAGTGATGCACTCTATTAAAAGTGTTTTGTTTTCGTCGAAGTGTTAAGAAATAAACAATGTTTCAGCAATGTTCCTTTATATTTAAAACAGAAATACTCTCGACTACGCGCGATTTAGTATTGATTCTGGTTAACTCACTAATATAAACCCACATTTTTTTTCGAGCTATACGTTACAAACCAGAAATTTAGATTTTTACAGTAGCAAACTTCTTAAGCATCTACGTACAGCCAGGGAACGAGATAAAACGAAAATATGTAAATGATAGAAAATATTCATTAATAATGAGTTGAATTCCCCTTTGACTGAAGTACACATTGTATGACACTTGAGAAGTACAGCTGCAAGCCCTGAAGAACACTTAAGAGACTATGAAGCCATTACACCTACAGATCAGTCCCTAATTTCGAAAGTGTGGATGGGAGAGAAATACGTGCACAAATGCTAAATAATTTTCAAATCAGAAGAGTGAGCGGTTCTCACGAGTCCTTTTTCATCGTCTTGCTCTGTGAACTGCTCTAAAACACTCTGCAAACTAGCCAATATCTGAAATAGGGGACATGCTGATTCATCAAATGCATCTAGAAGTGTGAATAGCAACGTTGTCTTATTAAACCAGCGGGAGTGGTCTCCCCTAAACTTTCTCGTATACTCCTAACACACGTAGAGAAAAAAAATAAGCTAAAAGGCAGTAAAACGAACAAGAACCCCAAACGCAGTGGGGATAAAAAATAAGCGAAATGTCATACTACGATTTCCGAAGGTCGTCCAACGCGGAAGTGGAAATAGAAGCCGGCGGATTACCAATAGGGCTGGCTAGGTGTAAGAGAAAGAAAACGAAATTTGCAACTTGAACGCCTTTTTTTAAATCGATTTACACAAAAATTGGACACAAATCTACTATTAAGATAAGAAGGCCACAAACAAAATTTCATTTATCAAAGTAATTTTTTAAAGAAGTTATTGCGTTCAAAATATGCGATCATACACACAGTCAACCCTTTGACGGATTTGGCCCAAAATTTTGATACAAACCTACATTCCTGATGATAAAAATGTGTACCAAATTTTATCCACGTAGCTATTTAAGTTTGTGAGTTATCAATAATTACGGATTTTGTTCAAAATTTGATAGAAATCCACAAATTACGTGTAAAAACCACATACCAAATTTTCCTTGTAGCTTTAATAGTTTTTGAGTTATCGTGAGTTGAGAGTATTATTCACAGACAGGCATAATTCCAAAATTGTGTGTGTTTTTCGGATTCAGAGATGTCTAAAACGTGGAGATTTATCAAAATGTCGAGTTCGGATTTTTTGACGATTACAATACTTTCTCTTTGTATACCTCGTATACGATAAAGTAAAAAGCGGTCGCTCTGCAAGGGATAAAGTCTGGATAAAGGATGGTCTTGATTCTCTAGAATGATTCGATACTGATCTATTTAGATTTTTCCATGCAGATTAACAAATAGTCAAGATCAAGATATAGCACTTTATACAAACAGGGAGCCACTTCCATGTTTCACGATCAGTTAGCGGCGACTAAACACTACTACAGGCGTTCTCCAAACATAAGAGTAACCAATAGTCGAAATAAGGAACATGCTGATTCATCAGACAAGACGACTTGTTGCCACTACGATGAAACCCAGCCATGGCCATTCATTGAAAGCATCATGAGATGTGACAAATTGTATATGAACCTTCGATATAATTTGGCAAGTTCGTGAGGGCTTGAAGCGCCTGGGCTATTTTTTCCCAATTGTCAGTGGAAGTAAAGCTTTCATTTCCCTTCATGAGTTGCAATTTTCTACAAACGATGGAGTCCTTTTACGTTTGCTACGTTTTTCGCACTTTCGTCGGGCAAGGATTTAAAATCTTATGCAAAAGGAAGAGCACGAAAAGTAAGATGCAGTTTTCCATTTTTCATTCAAATGAAAGTTTTGTTGCTATATAAATGTAATTAAAATACCAAGAAAAATGTAATATATCTTTGCGATAGTACCGATAGGCTATTAAACACATAATCACACTTCTATTGCAGAAAGTCTTGTTGATAATTTGATTTTCAGATATATTGTTAATATTTTTAACATTTATATCTTTTTTGATTTAATAAGGATAGTAACAACACAGCATTTTTTTCCCTTTTCCCCGGAAACTTTTACAGTTGGGAAAGAGGAAACAAAACCCTCTCTTTAATGATTGATAGATGTCAAATAATATATCTACTAATTATTTAAAGTATCGATCAAAACGAAGGTTTGAATTTAATTAGGAATGAGAAGCATACTGCAGAAAAGTGAAAATTAGCAGTGACATTTGGATACTGATTGTGTTCGTGCATGTTTTTATTAGTCACTTTTGTTTGGGGACAGAATCATATAGTTTACTGTGAAACTAATTATGTAAAAGTTAGTTTCAATAAATACTTGTTTTATTACAAGCATAAATGCATAAGTGATTATAAAATCAACCTGAATGGAGAACTGTGTAAATAAAATTGTAGAAAAGTGTAAGTTTAATAACAAACAATTGATTCATTATTTTAAGCAAGCTGAGCACTAGGAATAATTTTCTGAAATCCCATAAAACAAAGTTATTACACTTACAATATTCTTTCGTATTACGCTTAAATAAAAATAATTATTTTGTTTAAGTATATCGTTTCAAAATTTTATGAAAATAGCAAAAATGGCTATATATTAAAATTGTATACATATTCACCTCGCAAAAAGACCATTAGGTTGAAACTTTATAAAAATAACATCTCTGGTGAACAAGCTGATATCCAAAGGCGGTTTATAAGGGCACAAGAGGTATAGTATATAGACTGTTTAATTTCTGCTTTATTGGCTGCTTCTAATATTAATCCATTACACAACTTATTTCGGTTCCCCAGATTAAAAAAAAATCCAGTACATTCTGCATACAAATATGAATTTTTCGTGATTTATTTCAACATTTCAAACAATTAAACCTTCATTGAAATATGGCCAATTAATGGAATATGTTTTAATCAGATAAAAATTGATTTTGAATCTTAAAATGCACTTGTTATAAAAATAAGTAAACGCTTGAATTGCTCTTGTTCTCATAAATTTATTGTTGGGCGTATTTAAAAGCCCACGATTTATAAATTAGCTCCCAACAAATTTATTGGTGTTTAAAATGTTGTCGGATAAGCAACGATTAGTGATTAATAATTGAAGCAACAATGAGTTCAAGGATAAAGAAACAAACAAACAAACAATATTTTAAAAATAAAACATGTCTCATAATTACCATTACCGTATTTACCATTTTTTTATACCTAAAAGAGAACATGAAAAGTGCATCTAGTAATGGACGAACAAAGAACACTTTACATTATTCATTGTTAGCTCAAACTTTAGTTAGTAAATTATTACAAAAGTTTTATCTGTGAAAGATATTTATTTTGAAGGTAAAATGCTGTTTTTAAAAACCACATAGCACTCTTAATAATTTGTTTGCAGATATCTAATTTTATCTTCTAACTTTAACGTTTGAAATGATTTAAATTAAGTTTGGTAATCAATAGCCCCTAGACGTTCGAATAATATATAAATATTTTTGAATTATTTTAACAAAACTTTCTTAGTAGTAAAATCATAGATTTTGAGTATAAATCGACATAATGGATCTCAAAAGTTATTAGATTTTATCAGAAATATTCTTACGTTGTTACAACTTTTTCTTATTTTATGCAAAATTATTTAGCTTCCTCTAAGCTACATCAGATGTTTTGCAAAATTGTTTATATGCTTTTCTTGAATGGACGTCATTTTAACTCAGTTATAGCTTCTTCTGAAATATTATGAAGAGCAATAAAGCTTAAAGTTTTCATATACTTTCAAATCTTTGTTTTTTGTATTGATTTCTTGTATTTTTTTTTAATTCTGTCCAAGACAAAATTTTCAAGAACGAAAAACTGTTCAACGCATTTTAAACAACAAGTTTCATTTTCAGGGAAATAAAAGGTATATGAGTTCTTAATATAATTATAAAGAATAAACCTTTCAGATAAAAATGCAATTTTTTATTAACTTGATTAATTCAAACTACTCTCATTTTTTGCATTAGCAATTCTGAAAGTTTTTTATTTCTTAACCACTCATGACTCTTTCACAACAAAGATTGTCGGCAATGGGCTGTAAACAACCAGGGATAATCAGCGCAGAGCCTTTTGATGTGTCAAAAAGATAAAGATTAAAATTCCCGTGGTAGAACCTGAACTTGTCAAAACGCTACCCTTTAAGGTCAAAATTAAGCACCTGTCTTTTCCATCTTGATCAAAAGGCAACACAAACGAAAGAAGATGTTTTGCAGCATCATTAGAGACGATAAGAATCAGCAGTGCCATGGAATCTTAGGATGGTGGTTATCGTCTTATTTCCCCACCTTTAATGCTCATTTGGGGAGTAATGGTAGTGCTGAGTTATCTCCTAAGGAGAGAATGTTGCACGAGTACTTATTATGATAACGAGAATTAAGTATCCTATAGTTTACGACAAAATAGTTTATAAAAGTGATGTAAGACCGAAGAAAAAAAGTTGTGTTCCATTTTCTGTCAAAGGTTATCGTTTTGGAGTTTGCTTAGTGTTTTTTTTCCAAATAAATTGAATGACAGAAGAAAAAAAAAACCCTGAAAAGTTTTCATATCTGTTGATAAAAATGTAAATTTATTCATTATATTCATTTAATTTTCTTTTAAATGACAAAATTTCTTTCGACGATTATTTGGTTCAAAATGAAGAAGTTTCGGTAATGTATAAATTAAGATGGAGTAAATTGACTCGAATTTTAGTAAATATTTTCTGAGATAACAGCCCTTATTTTAAAGTAAAAAAAGAGCCAATGGTTTTTATCCACCTAAAAGTATATTAAAACTTCATTTAGAAGCTTGTGACAAAAGTCGTAGAATTTTCATCAAGATAACCTTCTTAAACTCGAAAAAATGTATTGAAAAAGACGTTTTAGTGTCGTTAAAACACACTTTTCTTATTCATTTTTCATATATGAATCTATAATACTATTTATAACAACTTAAACAATGAAAATCAGTCTTTGTTTGGGAGTTAAGCGGAGCTAGCGACTTTGCAAGATATTTGGTCCACGAACAAAATTATTTCTTCAAAAAATGACATGGTAATTTAAAACACATAAATGTTAGGATTGTGCCTGAGATTAAATAATTTTATATATATTGCAAATATATAGCAGTTTTAAATTGTGCAGTTTAACACTGGAAGAAAAAGAAGCAGAAGCATCAACAATTTAGCTTTAACGTAAGGTAAATATATCAACTTTCCTCTTTATTATCGGGTAGTCCAGTAGTTGAAAGTTTCGGGATCCTTGTGAGAGATTTAGCAGAGTCGATCAATATGGCACTTGGCTTTTTTTTATATTTTCATGTACCTGGGACCATGTCCCTCTCTCTGCTATGAGTGTCCTTGTTTCTCGGAGAAATTTCTGGTGGGTTTTTTATGGTACTGGTGTGTTCGTGTGTTGCAGCGCTTTTCGGATGTTTTCTGTTTCTCACGAACCAAGACACATCACTTATTTGCCGGGCTTTAATGCTTTGCAATGATTCCATTTCTGATAGGAGCAAACCAGCAGTTGAGGTGTATATTGCTGAGGCATAAGTGGCCAAAGGCTGAAGCCTGGTCTTGTATATGAGAAGATTGATGCCCCTGAAGAGTTTGGATTGTGAGCCCATAAGATCGTATAATCTTGAAATTGAGAGCTTGAATTTATTCTTGACTTTCGACGTAACAGACTACATTCTTCTGTGATATGGATTTTAAAGGTGAGCTATCCCAGATAGCACGTAAGTTTGCAATAAGTTTGATTTTGACTTGATATTACCTTGTCATGGCAAATTTGACGCGTCAAAGTTGAAGCGAACTCGTGGCAAACTAACAATGCAGAATCGCCACCCTCGCTTGCAACGCCCTTGCAATGCAATCTTGCTGTAAGTTTGCAAAACAAGCTTCCTGCAAAGATGCAAAGATAGCACAATAAAGAGATAATTATCTTTGTCTCTGTTTAAACATCCGAAAAAAAACATCCGATTTTTAATAGCATCTCCTAGACCGTCCTTCTTTTTATTAATTCAATAAATCAATGATAATTTGTGAAAAAACTTACTTTTTTATAAAAAAAAAATTTGAAACATTTTCCATCTTTTTACTAAACATAGAACTCGCACTTTAAAGAAAACTATATCGCCTTTTTCTTAATGTTGAAATTTTAACGTTTATAAACAAAATTAAACCTAAAAAACAGTCAATGTTTGTTGAAATAAATAATAACTTACATTTTGCCCCATTTTAAAAGTAATTACTTTTGAACTCTAATTTCATAATTTATTCTATTAGCAAAACGTAGTTATTAGCGAAAATCGCTCTCTCTCTTTGACTTTAAATTATATTCTCAACTCAAAAAATTAATGAAATCAAGAAAACAGTTTAAAATAAATCGTATACGAATCGAATCGAACGATGCGTTAACGAAATCTATCGTCTCCTCTCAGAGTTTATCTGGTTGAATGGTTAGAGCGCCCGCTTCCCGAGCGCTAGGTCGCGAGTTCTAATCCGAGGTTGTGTTCGTTCGGTTTTTGCTATGTTTGCAATGAATTCGTCATGACAAACTTACTGCAAGTTCGTCGCGTGGTGACTTCGAAGCTTGCGTTAACTTGCTGCAAGCTTGTTTCACACTTGCACTCTTGTCGTGTCAAACTTGCTGCAAGCTTGCAGATTTGCAGTGCAAGTTTGATGCAAACTAAAATTTCTATCTGGGATGTGTCTAAGGTAATGTACAGATAAACAGTATCTTATTGCAAGTGCATAGGTTTTTTTGAGACTTTGGTTAGTTTTGCTAAAGTTCCTCCCCATCTGAAATAAACAGTTTGTTACTTCTCAAAGTAAGTTTTAATTTTCCACTTCATCACAAACTGATTCATGCGCTTCTTCAAGTTGACTGAGATAATTTTTCTATCGACGTGCGTGTGCATGATTGTAGTGTCTTCTGTAAACAAGCTTATTTTTGTGCCTTTAGTTTGTGGAATATCAGTAAATGGATATACTGAAACGTGTCGAACCTATTCCAGGAAAACCTAGGATTAATCGCTTGAGTTTGGATTTTTTACACATTTTCAATTATATGTATATATTTATTTATTTATGGAATTTTAACCCTTTGAACGGCAAAAATATTTCAGCTGAATGCTTTGAAAACGGCCTCTCTGTAGCTAAATGGTGAACGCAAATGTTTCGGAGCCGGTTTTCGGGTAATAAACAGAGAGCAACTTTCTACGGTGGAGCCGGTTTTAAGAGTAATAATCGAAGAACGACTTTCTGCGACGGAGCCGGTTTTAGAATAGTCATCAGAGAGCGACTTTCTACGTTCCAGCCGGTTGAAGGGTTAATGTATACTTAGGATATATTAGGCTTAATTAATTAAAATATGATAAGTTAATAAAGCAAATCTTTGAATTATAATAATCAATCTACTATATTTATATAATTATGTCGGCGTCATTGAAAGGATGATACTTGTTTTATATTTCAAGATCATTTAGCGATAGATTCCCAAAATTAAATGTCTGCAGAGTTTCCATTAAACGAAAATTTGAAAGCTGATCTAAGCATTTCTAGTACATTCTGTCCAAGGACAATTAGTTAGCTCAGCAGTGATAGCTAACAGTGTATACTTGTTCATTACACGTATTGTTTATTTATAAAATATCCATAAACGGATACTTTTTCAATTTTTAAAAATGGATCAGGCAGAAATAATCGTAACAATTCTAATTCAAATAATAGATGATAAAGCGACTTATAAATAATGTAAAAGACTCCAAAGTGACAAATTATTTTAGAACATCGCAAATAAAAATTAATCAAAAGTCATATTAAAGATTTTTAATTATATATTAGCAGTGAAAACAAAATTTCTTTTAATTAAATTCACTCACGATTTACAGCAATCAGTAATGAACCTTGCTGTACAATTCTAAAAAAAGAACACTTCCTGGAGTTTATGATATGAGTATCTTTCGTAAGGTTTCTACGTGATTTTATTATTATTATAATAATACAACGATAAATATTTTTATTGAGAAGGTTTCAATTAGCTTGACAAAATGATTGAAATGGTAAAAAAATGTCGAATATTCGAAATTTGAGTATAACATTTTCTGAATTAGAATACAACACTTTTTGAGAAATGAATTTAGAACAAAGATTATTCTGGCTGATCAAATCTTCCGGTAAAGTTATAGAATAATTTTACTAGTCAACCTTACTTGTGATCTGGTTTTTTTTTACTTTCTCGTATACGAAGAAGAAGTATTATAATCACATAATATAATAATCATATAATATAATAAGTAATATATATACAAAGAGAAAGTATTATAATCGTCAAAAAATTCGAACTCGAGATTTTGACGAATCTCCACGTTTTAGACCTCCCTGAGTCCGAAAAACACAATTTTGGAATTATGTCTGTGTGTCTGTCTGTCTGTAAACACGATAACTCGAAAACTTTTAGAGCTACGGGGATGAAATTTGGTATGTGGTCTTTAAACGTAATTTGTAGGTTTCTGTCAAATTTTGGACAAAATCCGTCAATGGGAAGGCTGTCTGTTTGTATGCCCGAAGTCATGTGAACACTATAACTCAAAAACCTGAATAGCTATATGGATAAAATTTGGTACACAGTTGTATCGTCATGAATGTAGGTCCGTATAAAATTTTGGGTTAAATCCGTCGACGGGTTGACTGTCTGTCGGTCTGTATAATCTCATACTTGTATCTCATAAGCCCTTTGACTTAGATAAATAAAACTTGATATCGCGGATGCTAACATTAATTATAAATCTGTGCCCAATTTTCATCTCAATCGGTTAAAAAACAGGTGTTAAAATTGCATATTTAGTTCAAAATGCACATTACGACTGTGTGTTGGCGAGCGTTTCGCTTATTTTACTCAAGCGAGTATGGTTGGCGTTTGACCTTTGCGGAAATCGTAGCGAGCCGCAAACACGAGCTTCGGAAATTATGGCAATCCCCGAAACGAAACTTCGTTTTGACATTCTCCAAATGGACTCCTGTGATTAACCAGAGGTGTAGTGAAATGTTGTGCGATATCTATAGTAAGATTTCGTACTCAAAAACGTTAAATAAAGTTGTGGTACCTCAGCGCGCGTAAAAATTGCGAACATACGCAATTTTTTTGCAAAATATTAAGTTCTTGAGAATTCATAAATTTTATATGTTTCATTGTAAATAACCATTCATAATTTTTTTTCAAAATAACCAGGCCTTGGGTAATTACCCCAAAAATATTTACCTACCAACTGGGTGTTTACCCACCCCACATTACTGGTCGTATGCGAGAATGTTTCGGGGAGGTCACTCCCGCTGGTTTCTCGTGTGAATTTCTTTCCTCAGGTCTCAGCTAAGTGTTACTGGTAACATAACTGTGGATGCCAAAGCAGCAGAATATTTCGACAGAATGCTAAATGAGATTAAAGATTTCAACACTTTTAGAAGTACAGTAAAACCCAGGTTAACCGAACTCGGGTTAATTAAAACCCGGGCTAACCGAAATGCCTCTGAAATCGCAAATCAAAAATCACGTACTGTACTGCACGGAAATAATCGCGAAGGCGAGACTATTTTGCAATGATGCCCTCACTTTTTTCTTTTAAGCCTTCCCAAGAATGTCAATGATTAATTTTAGAATGCTAAAATTCAAATGAATGGATATTAACAATATTAATTACCATATTGCTTATCTGTCGCCTTGCATACGACGGAGGGTTAACTTTGATAAAGAACAAAGCCTGTGTAGCCTACGAAGAGAGTTTTGAATTCGTTTATCATTCAAAATATTTCAGATTTACGTACTATAATTAGATAGAAAATAGTATAATAGATGTTAATGGCTTATCCGAAACAGGTTCCCTCTCTTTAGTTCGATTAACCGAGGTTGTACTGCATTTTTAAAAATTAACTGTAGTAGTATCGTAAAGATTTTAAATTTTTTAAAACAATTTTTGCATGAAAAAATGAAATAAGTATTCAAGTTTCATTTCAAATGCTTACAAATTCACCTGCTACTGACTTTTTCATCAGCTTAAGTTCAAAGTTGTTTTTGATAAAATCTGTGCCATATCGGCGTGACCTTCGCTAACCGAAAGCTTTCAAAATACTTTTTTCATGGCCGTTTCTAGGATCTTATTCTCAGTTGCATTCCCATCACAATTAATAGCTCATAGGGAGATACTTGAACAATTTCTTACTGCTGGTCGAGTTCAAGGTTCATTAGATGCCATTTGTAATTCGACATGATTATATATCTGAAATAGCAAAAACAACGCTGATGGTTACATTCCTCAACTAAGCGTTTCGTATACTTTTTGTTTGGGAGGAGTCAAACCTTTGTTTAAAAGGTTAAATGCTAGAAAACTAACTATTGTCAATGTGATATACGGGCAAAAAAAGGCGAAGGTTAAATGACGTTAATTAGTTGAATTTCCTTCCGAATGAAATTTGTGTAATTTGATTAGCAATCAATAGTTCTAATGTGTATCAAGGTTAGATAAACTAGGTTATCAGATATCCATTATGTAAACCATTATGATTACTTTCTCCCAAATAAAGGTGAATCAGTGAAACACCCTTTTCATTTTCTGGACCGTCGAGAGCTGTAACTACACTCAGAAGTCAAAACACACGCATAGAAAAATGAAATACCACATTCCTTTTCGTTTGTTTTACAAATTTCTATTTCTTGTACTTTTCTTTAATTTATTCTTTCAATAAATTTTTTAGATCATATTTTATGGCACGTACAGCCTAATACTTACAATAATTTTGACTGAAACTGTTATTTCTTTCCTAGGAAGTTTAACACACACAGCGTTTTGACAGCTTGAAAGCTTAGCGCATATAATAAAAAATGAACAAATTTTTCATACAGAAAGCACATAATTCCCCTTTGTTTTTCTTTCACTAATACTTTCTAACTTTTCTTCAGCCTTCGATAACATTTCGTCTCATACTTTTATTTCAAATGGAGTTAAAACTACTCTTCATCAGTTGTGTTTGTTAGTTTTCTCACATTTTCTATTATTTTAAAATAAGAGCAAATTTTAACGAAAATTTATTTGTAAACTGGTCATTTGTTTCAAAAATTATTTTGTAGTTTGAATAAAATTAGAATGTATAGAAAGGTAAGTTCTTAATTAACAAAACTTTGTTTGAATTCAGTAGACTTAACGTGCTGTAATTATTGTTGTTAATAATATAATAAATAGTCATAATAGATACTTGAATTAATTTTAAATATTCAGTAAACTTCTTTTAAATGGTTAAAGTTTTAGTTGTGGTAGAGTTTTAATTTTTTTTAGAAAAGGAATTCAAAGTTGTCAAACTACTGCAATCTCCGAAACGAATTAAAAATAGTTTGTTGTATTGACACAGAAATCTTTCTTGTGAGTAATATCGATTTACACAAGCTTAAAAAAACTAAGGGAAAATCAGAAAAATCGTGATTGTGAAATTTCTGAGAACTGGAATTTAATGAAATTGGTAAAATATTAATCGAGCAGGGCTTCACAGATTAGGCATAAAAGGAAGAAAAAAAAATAAGGTTTATTTTTTCCCTTGAGATTATAATAAAAAAAAAGAAAATGAAAACATGACAAGAAACATAATATCTGAGTTCAATGGGTGATAAGCTTCATTACAGATTGTGATAACCTCTAACACCTATACATTCACGAGAGCGATATTCCATGATCAAAATGGCGGTGTTTATTAACTCAGTTGGCAGCAAAACCCATTGCTGTGTCAAGGCAGCTCGAAGACTTTGAAGAGTTACAGGGGGAGGGTTAAGTGCAGCAATACGTTACTCTAGAGCATCCCAAACATGCTCAATAGAGTTCGATTATGGAGGATATGTTGGCAAACCCATCCGTGCAATAATTTCCGCACGAAGGTAATTTTACACTAACAGAGTTCTGTGTAGCCTAACACTACAATTGTAGTCTTGTAGAATGAGGGTGTCGTCCACTGCACCTGTGTAAGGACAGACAATTGGACCAAGAATATCGTTTCTATATAACTGAGAGTTAACAGAGCTTTATGGGATGATATGCAGGTGAGTACGGCTGTCTAAAGAGATACCTATCCCCCACACACTGGACCCTCTAAATCTGTCTGTTTCATGGATGCGTCTGGGATAATTGTGGGTTCCCGGTTTCCGCCAGAATTGACTTACACTCTAATTGACATGTATGTCTGCCCAACTAAACCTTTCATTTTTATGGCACTGCTAGACGTTTTGCGCACAGCCCTCCTTCATGACGCCTTCTCCGCACAGCTGATGCACACTTCCAATGATGGTTACAAGAGAGAGGGTGTGAGGTGAAATGGCGTACAGTTTCTGCGTCTCCATGCAGTTAGCTGCAAATATCGTTCCTCTGCGGCACTTGTAGTTCTAGGGTTTATTTGGCTATAGCTTCTGGAAGCTGGTTTAGTTCTTAGAAATGCAGTCAATAATTCACTTGTAGCTCTAGGGTTTATTTGGCTATACCTTCTGGAAGCTGGTTTAGTTCTTAGAAATGCAGTCAATAATCCATGAATTATGGAAGATCTCGCATTCAACTAACTTGCTACATGGAAATGATGTTGGCCCGCCCTATTCGCCCAGTGCATCCATAGAGATTCTTCAGTCAAGTGAGGTCTCATATCAACAAATGGTTGTCTAGTAATTGTACTACGTATTTTCTATTTGTCAAAACTACAGATGCTTTCAGAGTAGTTTTTTAGGCCACATCGCCAATGACGTTAAACGACAGCAGCTTCACTAATTTGCATGTCCTTATTTTGACCCAGAATTACTTTTTATGGATATTGATTAATTCGTATGCAAATTTACTTATTTTTGGGGGTGTAATCGAACCTTTTCTGTTTTTCCTTAATTTTTGAAAATAGTTTGTATTCTGAATATTGCTTGTGAAAGCATTACAAGAATTTCTGGAACAAAAATACTAAATTTTTGTAAAGGTATTTGTTTATTCATTTCTACGGATGTCACAGGATAGTTTTGGTAAGGAGTAGTTGACATATGAAGAAGTAATTTATTGTTAAATGTCCTCTAATATGAACTGGATGACTCCAGCCACATAGATCACAATACCATACAGTTTTCCGATCTATTCAGCTTTTACTATGCTGTTCTGAAAAAGCCCACATTCATCAATTTTCAACAACTGTGAAATGGGTGCATATTTTTTAGCTTTGTCAACTGTTTCAATTTCATATATTTTCGTATACCAAGTAATATTTCTTTTAAATTTGATTACATTTGGATTAAAAGTATAATGAGAGTTTCACAATATTTTTTTTCGATTTCTGAACTATTGTGAAGTTTCATCATAGAGTTGTTTCATGATTTTTACACATTAAACAAATCCAAGCAAATGTATATGATCATAATAATAGCGGGCAGTAGAACGGATAATAGGTGCGAAAAGTTGACCGCCTTAAGCGACCAGCTGGCTCGTTTATCTTATAAATAGTATTAACTTAGTTATGTCACCCAGCTTTTCTCTAATTACACGTTTTCTTACATTTTTGTTAAGCTGAAAGCCTTAATTGCGTCAAAAGACCAAAAAGTGAATTGAATGAAGGATGAAATGAATGATTTTGGTCACCCATGATTCAAAGAGTAATTGTAAAATACTAGTTACACATTCCTAAACTAATCATAAAGTGTATATTTAAGCTGATTATGATGAATTAATCATTTTTAGGTAAAAACGAAGAATAGATTTTATTTTACGTTTTTATCCCCCCCCCCCCGCAAAAAAACCAAATTTACTATTTTCTTATGAAATGCGCAAATAAATATGACATGGCGACCATCTGAATCAGCCATTCAAAAGACATACCATCCGAAATATAATCCTAAAATGTTAATTACCATACGTTAATAAGAATGCGAACAGGAAAAAAATTGTAACATCTATAAGCTGTAAAAAACATGAAAAGATGAAGTTCTTGACTAAAAATGTATTTGAGAAACAAGAGAGTTTATTAAAATCATACATGATTCTAAGGGTTATTAGAATAATTCCATTACTTTGTTGATTAGAAATTACATACTTCAGCTAATGACACAAATGAATAATATAATTTAATAGCTACAGTTATTTTTATTCATAAAATAAGAAAAATTAAATAATTCACACACACACACACACACACACACACACACACACACACACACACACCTTTTTACTTTTCATAGCTAAGGTGTACTAGGGAAAATTTTCTGGGTGAAAAGAGCATCTCTACTAATAATAAAGGAGAATGTGTGTGCACAGGACAGACTACACTCTACAGGACAGACCGATAGACTTAGAACAACGAAATTTGGCACAAACATACTTTGGAGGTTGAGAATGGGCACCTCGGAGTCGTTTTTCGAAAATTTAATTAGAATTTTAATTAATTAAAAATTAAGCTAAATGTTGGTGTTTTCCCTCAATAAAATTACGAAAATATTACAGCACAGAAATTATTTTTACACCATCTGAAAATTTAAAAGAATTATCTTTTCAATGATATTAATTAAGCTATCATACAATTTTTTTCTCTAATTTTAATAAATTCTAAAAAAATATTTTTTGGCATAATTTACAACAATACTTTTCATTGTTACAGTGAAATTCAAACCGTTTTCATTGTTTAAACAAATATTTAATTGCGTGTTTTTGTTCCATTGTTGAAAGCTAAGATAATATCCTACTGTATTTCACTTTCTTTTTTTATTTGATCAATTTTTCTGGGAGATTTGTAAAGAAAGTCCTCAAGATAGTAAGTATATAAGGAAATAATCCAGTAAACTGAACGATTATGGTTGCTATGTTTTAATTCATTTTATCATCAAGTTTTAAGCCAATTAACATGCCGTTGGACGTAAAACGTGCCACGCTATTTCGATGTTGAAATCAAATTTGTTAAATTAAAGTTCACGTCGATTACGTACAATTAGATGTTACTTGACACGAACAGTTACATGACTCCATTAGGGACTTTCATGTGGAAAAGGAACAGAACAAGTGCAAGGATACAAAAAGAACGCGGGCTAAATATCTACCGGAATTTGAAATTTAAAATTACTTTGTTAAGGGAACCATGAATATCGAATTATGCGTAACAGACTCAATTGAAATTTAATTCCCGGTGAACAAGCAGGTCGCCGAAGGCGGCTAATCTGATTTAATGATATCTTGCAACAAAAGGAAAATGAAATGGGTTTGACTTTCATTACAACAATAGAAAATATTATTTAAAATAATATTTAAATGTACATTTAAAAATTTGTTAAAATTAGAGAAAAAATAGTACAGCAATTAAACATTTGTCATTGAAAAGATAATTTTCGGTATAAAAATAATTTTTGTGCTATTATATTAATCGCCAAAAAGAAACTTTCCAAATTTTCGCTTTATTTGTAATTAATTAAAATTTCGAAAAATATTCCTACTCTTCATTGCGTGTTTCTGCTAAATTTGGTAGCTAGAAGAAGGCTCTGTCCTGTAGAACACCAACAGACAGACTCGTATACATTCGCTTTCATTATTACTAGATATAAAATTTTAAAAAATGAAGCTGTTAAGGTGCGTATTACTATATTGAAATTTTGGATTTTTTAATACAAAGTTTAGTGTGGTGTTACGATTTAGATGTCTGGAAATAATAAAATTAATTTTATTTAAATTGCAAAATGATATGAATTTTCCTATAATATTCTTACAAATGCCATTACAGCAGAAGAATCTGAATATAAAAAAATAGTTATATAAAATATCATTATACAAAATACTTTCAACAAAAACTAGTGGAACACATGGGAAACATCTAAACTTTACTACGAAAAACTAAACTTTCACCAGAATTTATAATTTCTGGTGTCAATTTTAATTTTGAAATAATGAGAATATGAATTTGAATAATGAGATATACTTCAAATATTTGTGTTGTAATAAATCGTACTAAAAAATTCACCATTGCTAAATATTTATATCTTAAGTTTCAAGACATTTGTCAGTGTTCTGAACTATATTTATAGTAATTGCTATTTGGACCTTTTTTGCATATTTTGATTGTTCATTATATCCTTACTAATTTATTTCGATACATAATAATTGTGACATTTTTTCTATTATGTACAAATATGTAAGTGGTAAGAAGGCAATACATTTACATTATAAAGCACCATTGCTGAGCCACCTTTTCGTATAGCAATATTTTTTGAAAGCATTCGGATTCGCTAAGAATATTCTTCTTAAGGGTACAATTATCATTCAAACAAAGTTTATCATTTCCTGAGCTTAACAATCTTAATATATCATTCTTATGCTGTAAAAGTTTTCTGAAAATCTCATTAGTAACTACTTTATTTTTTGGTAATAAATGAACATATGTATTAAAATATTGTAAAACTTTTAATTGTTCCGTGTGTATTAAAATATAACATGTGCCAGTGCCCGTTTAATTTCAGGTGAAGTGTCACTGCAAATATTTGCTGAAAAAATTTGACATTTTGTGAAATCGTCGAACGTTGCATATTTACTGAAATTTATCTCATAGAAAGTCTTTTCTATTATTTCTCACTTTGGAAATAGTTAAATTGTTTTTTAGCTTCCAAAACTCCTTTCTTATTTATATTATTAAAAATTTAACAAAAATGTTGTTTCTGTGATTATTTTAACTAAAGAAGTATTACATCAGACGAAGAAAAGCGAAAAATGTTCATGAAACACCAAATGATAATATTAAAAAATGGAGAAGGGGACAGCCAAGTGCATTTGTGATTAACTTTACGTGTTAAAAAACCATTTGAAGAACAATAACAACAAAATAAATCTTTGTCTCTATACGGGTACACTCAACTAAAATAATTATTTTGAAAAACCAAAATATGCTTTTAAAGACTTTAAATTTACATAAAATTATTGCTCACTGCTCAAGTTATGTTTTCGTAAAAGTCGAAACCGACAAGCAGAACTTGATTTAGAAAATTAATTATCTGTAAAAAAAATCTGTTTTGAATGAACTAATTCGTGGAACATTTATTCAAGAGGAATAATAGTTAAAACTTCGAACGTGACAAGATTCTCGTTACATGAAACTTTTCATGCTTCATTTAAACTACAGTTATTTCCATTCACTCACAGGGCTGAACTTTGAGCCTTCTTATTAATTAGCTAAATGTAAATGTTACTTTGTGATAAGACTGCAATTCATAAACATTTCCAAAATTACACACGACAGGCTTATGCTTAAAAACATTGTAACTTATTCATCGAGTATGATTTTCTGATGAAGAATTGCAAGACTTACTAAAGGTTTACAGACAAAGATTTGAATATACTCACGTAAGAAACTTTAATCTAGAATATAGACTTTGTTCTGTCTATCTTAGAATTATTACAATAGGACTATATGTTTTTATTCATTAAACTCAAATGATTATTTAATGCTTAAAAGAGAACTCATTGTTGAACATCATTGTGTTACGATTGATTTACCTGTTTATATTTATATCATACAAATTCTGTAGAATTTTTCAAGTCTTTGAATCGTTCTTATCTTTTGTAAAGAATAGAGCCCCTGAACCGTTTGAAAAGTTCCATTCCTTTGGTTGTTTTTCTAAAAATAGTGAAAAAATTAGCGAAAATAAAACATTTTCGAAAATTCCAAAGTGCGATAAAAGGAACATATTTGAACAGAATTTAAAACCTCAAATTCATTTGGAACAAACGCAAACCACATAGATTATGTAACGAATGTGAAGAAATAAAATTTTAGAAAGAGATAAAAGATTTAAGTCTCAAAATATTATTTCTTCAATCCTTCTTTGGAATTGAGTTCTTGTATTTTACCATACCAGAACATTTCTTTATAATCATCTCTGTAAACCATATAACTTTAATAAACATAACAGGTATTCAAATGTAAATGTGCATATTAGCATAGCATACATTCCTGAATCAGAAGTTTTTTCATTCGTTTTTTTCCATCGACTAATACCTTCACCAAAATGCTCTCCCAATCGATTGCCTCTTAAGAAAAGAACTCTGATTACATCTGAATGTTGGTCATGTATGTATGGCGGATTTTCACAACCGCAATTCTCACAATTTAGCAAGCCATCAGGTTGGTTAAATTGCAAGAGCATTAAAAGAGAAGAAATCACTCGAAATTACACAATACTGTGTTACACGCTAAGAGTTCTGACCTAGCCTATTGCTGAAGAAACATTTCTTTGCCTTTTTATTTATTTATTTTTTTGCTATCACATGTGAATGGGTGTGTCGAAGTGACATTTGACCATCCATCTACTAATGTAACGAGCAATTGCAGTAGTTTTAGACCATCCAACTTCTAACTCTTTTCGAAAACAACTCACGAACTGTATAAATGTAATTCCGTTTATCAGAAAGATCCAAAGGCTCCTTTTCCAAGAGTTCGTACGTTTGAAAAAAAGTAATATTCGTGAGATCGTACTTTATTAAGTACATCGGTCTGAATGTTTGTTTCTATAGGGTGGTCCAGGAAATTTGGCCTCTTTGGAAAAGTAAGCATTAAGACGTCTACGAATCTTCAGAGCATTTAATTTCTGATGATCAATAGATAAAATTCGTTTTTTTAGGAATATTAAAGCTATCAACTTGCAGGAAATGTTGAAGATGCCGAATAAAGAAAAAAAAAGAATTTATCAGAAGCATTTCTTATTCTCAGATGTTGAACAAAGGGGATAAAAGAATATATTAGAAACATTTCGTATTCTTGTATTTCGGTTTCCACGCCGCATAATCCTGAAAAGCATATTATTACTTTTTGATTTTCAGTAATCTCTCAAGTATAATTCTAGGAAGTTTATATTAGGTTTATTACAAAGTATTATCAATTATTAAAAAGTATTTATTTAAAGTATTGTCTGGTTTATTAAAATTATATATTAGGTTTTCAGCAATACGGTGCAGTGAGAACAGTGGATGATTTCATTTCGGTTAAAGGCAAAGAATTTTTCATTGATAAGTTATAAAATTCTTAAAAGAATATTTTCTATAATTTTAGGAAATTATATAGGCCATTTTTATAGTAATTTTCAAAATGAACTTAGCTTTAGAAAGTTACAACATATATTAATATTACTAGTAATCAACTATCATATTGTTATTGGTAATTCCTTAATTAGAAGAGCGTGAATTTAGATAACATTAAGAAATGTTTATGATTTTATAGTAGCGTTATAACATAAGTTAAATTCACCGTTGCAATTTTTATGTTAAGTGTTGTAACATAAATTAGTTATTAGCGAATTTTTAACGGTGGTTACTAAAATTTAATGGCTTGCTTACCGGTGTGAAAAAGTGTCCTAAGACTACACAAAAATTTAAATGAAGCATGCAAACTGTTGCCACTTTTTAAAATATGTCTGCCTAATAGAGCTCTCAACTTATTTTTGTTTTAAAACCGAACATAATTCCTCTTATTGTAGATTCAACGTGATGTCAAAAGCATTGTAGAGTTTTCGTTCGCCGTGTAAACACTAAAACTACAAGCAGATTCTAAAAATAAAAACTATTTTGTACAGTATAAACGACACACTGTCTTTTAAATCATAAAATCTCACTCCAAACCACTCCACTTTTAATTGTCTTTTGTTACTTTATATCTGCAATATTCATTTCGAAAGAAGCCTCGAAGAATCAAATTAACAGTTGCTTCAAAAAAATCTTTGCTGTTCCATTAAAATGTTTCACGGTTATGCGAAATATGCCCATATTAACGAGTCAACTTTAAGAAAAGACCACCTAGTTGGTAACATGAACGTATGGTCACGTCCAGCAACAATATTCACGGTCTTTGTGGCAGTCAAGTAGATTTTATGGGTACCAGAGGCTTCAGTAAAATTATCCATAACTTCTACCATTCTGTCAGCTGAATTTCAGACATGAATGGTTCATAGACATCAATTCGGATTATACCAAATTTTGGGTCTATAATTAACACTATACGTTGAGAGTTTTATCTCATCAGATTTAAGCCTCTGGATCATATTTTTAGTAATAATCCATATTTTTATTATTGTTTTTAGTTATTTACATGGTCTAAAATACCCACCATGACATTTTCTTTTCTTCTTCACAGATAACAACACTGCTAAATTCAGTGTGTAAGTTTGAGTAACTATCCGATATTGTGATCGTTTTTTAGAACTTCGAAATTCATTCTTAAGAACACAGCTATGAGAGCCAATCACTTTTGAAATTGTAGATTATTGGCTTCCTCATATTAATCTTGCAAATCTTACTAGGACAAGCTTCATAAGTGAAGGTTATGCTAGCAAGAACGACACAAAGTCGATATTTCATCATACACAATATCTTTAACCCTTTATTTACCTAATTAATTTACCAGCAACTTCTGAATTTTAATTTTGCAACATAGATACGTTTTGCAGCAGAATATCTATAGGAAAGGGTGAAAAGCTTTTCTATTTAAATAAAATAACTTAATTAATTAGATTTATGATTAAAAAATTTTAATTTCTGCCTTCAGCTGCCATCAACTGCTAGCTGTTGGAACTATATGCTTCGTGTTCTTGTGTATACCAGAGGGAAAAATGGTCATATTGCGAATATAGAAGCATGATTCGAGTAGTGCTTTTAAGTACCGAAGTGATATAAAGGGTAAAATACTTTAAAAATATCGTCAGCAATTGTCGATTCTCTCGTAAAATCTCAGTTCGAGTAGGCCATGGCGTTCAAGTAAAAATAATTCTCCCACACCACAGAAGTGTGTGGGTCTTTTCAGGATATCGTGACTCAGCACCCTTAACAATAAGTCGCCAAGTGAAAGGCGTGAACAGGCTTTTGAATGACACACGATACACTCCTACGCAATACCCCGAACCGCTCTGAATTTAAGAAATGAGCCAGGTGACTCTTATTTTTTCCTTAACATCTATCTTGTTTGTTGCATCCGTGGCTTACGGTCGGATTAATGGTCAACCCTCCCCTCTCCTCCTCCTGTTTTTGCTCACTCTCTTTGCAAGCGGTCAAAACAGTGACTTTTAAGAGGAGAAAGTGACATTGACGGCCAACTTTGAACACGCTCTGGTATGCCGTTTTTAAATCTTTTCTGGCAAAAGAAAGAGACCTTTGACTTTTTGTGAAATATATTTTAAGACGTGGCTTACAAGAAAATATCGTGTTATAAGCTAATGTATCAGCCCGTGTTTGAGTTTCTCGATGTCATCTTTTTTTATGTACGACACGATTCTTTTGCGCAATTTGAACATTTTACGTCTTGTGATATAAAATAACTTGATGTATGTTTTAAACCAAAACACTTCAAATTTATCTGGGAATTTACAGTTTTGTACATTTTTTATATTGGTTGTTACACAACTGGTGGACATCTTCCAGAAAAACTACGTGAGGCGTATATATAAATAGAATATATTTAAGGTGGTCTGCCTTTCAAAAACTGTGCATGTTGTTTTTCAAATTACGGCATACCGTTTTCTTTATTTTTTAATGTTTCCTTTTTTCAAATTGAGCTATGAATATTTCCTAGAAGAATTCTTCAGAGTTTGTTCATCAATCAAATGTGAAATAAAGATAAAAGGAAGTGAATAATTTTTAAAAAGTATTCATCTTAAATATTGTAACTAACTTAAAAACATCCTTTAAGAAATAAATTCAGATAAGGTTGACTAAATTGTCGGAAAAAGGGATATTTTTTAATTCTCTCTCTTTAGCAATTACTGTTGTTTTATGACAGTTACAACGCATTAACATCACTCATTTTTATCAAACATCACTTGAATGTCTAGTTATCTTACCTAAAAATGATGGATTAAATCTCACGTATACATCAAAATATGGCTTATGATTTCATCAAACATCTTACACTTTCACCTCAACCTTGAGCATTTTTCTTTTTTTAACTTTAGCCTTATCATATACAACTAAGATCTGAATTCACGAAATAACCGTAAGTTCTTTTTAGTGACCTAAATAATAGAGTTCAAATAAATTTTAACTCTACATAAATTTACATAACCTTCTTCTTCATTTTCACCAAAATACATGCCAGAAAACTGAAAAGGTATTTTAATTTCTAAGCAGATGGTAATTAAGATAAATATAAAACATACAGAAATATTTTTGAAGGTTATGCCATGAAGTTTATACGAAAAGTTAGGAAGTTAAAATAAAAAAAATTAATACTGTAAGATATGTTTTGTTTACTAAAATCAGTACACCAAATTTTTCTATCAGTACAAAATAAATAAATAAATATTGAATGCCCATAGTTATGCAAGGCTCTATGTGCAATAAAGCACGTAATTTAATGGATTGGTAGTATTAATTTCACGATGAATCTAATATTTAATTAATAATGTAATGCTTATGAACCTTTCAAATTTACTCAAAAATGTGACTATAATTTTATAGTTAATAACATGTATAGTTTATGTGTGAATCAAATTAGTATAGATACAATGAAACAAACATTTAATAAATCATGCTACCTATATTTTTATTAACTTGCGTATGTAAGCCGGATATGTGTGTGACAATAAACACCAAAATTCCTTTGATTTTTAAAGATAAATAGTAACAAAACGGTATGAAAGCGTTTGAATTCTCAGGGTGAGTCCTTTGAAGTACCATGTATCCCCAAAGAGGTGTGCACATATCAGATTGGGAACTCTGAACTATTTGACAAAATTTGATCAGAATGGATTCATGAATTCAATTCTACCCTCATTTTTATGAATTCAGAACCTTCCCTGTTAACATTGGATATTCTACGATATCTCCACGATGTTGCTACGATATTCTGGATGCCGCAGAACATCGTAAAGATATCGTATGAATATTGCAGGGCATCTTATGTTGATAGAGTTCTCATTAAATTTTAGTGCTTGAAGCTAGGCTGGAGGAGAGCGTCAAAGATTAATTTTCTAATAAATAAATTTTATAAATTTCACTGGTAAAATGGTATTTAAGTGTGGCACTGACTTCCCACCATGTATGCCCTAGTAAAAGTCCTGCAGCATGGCTAGAGATTCCACAGTGGCTGTGTCCTCTTCCGATGGCTTAGCTCTCGACCAGAACGGGGAAGTTTTATGAGTGGGGGAAAGTCAGGTAAAACCGAGTAGCTAAGTCTCAAAGGCCTGTTGGAGTTAAACTATTCGGCATAGAGCTTGTCAAATTTTATTAAAATATTCATTGTTTATGGGAATACAATATATTTATCCAGGAACGTCATAGCTTCATAACTTTTTTATCAGTGATATTTTTATAAAAAAAGTTCAAACCACACTGGTGGGGTAAAACCGGGTACACATGTTAACTTTATGGGAATTCAGGAAAACTCGATTTTAAATGGAAAAGTTGCAATCATTTTTATTTTATATGACAATTTAAGAATATTAGTTACAAAATTCACGTGGAAAGCAGTTGTCTTCTTCCTCCGCGCCACTGCACCTTTCGTGGGCCCAGCTAAGACAGTTTCTACACTGGATTCACCCTTCTCATTTATTTAAATTAGAAAATACATTATTAAAGTATAAACAATCAAGGTCTGATATGTCTTAAGCGACTTCATCGGAAGAATCACCAATACTCTCTGGGTCGGTCTTTCGCCACTTGGTGCGTCCGGTTTTACCCCTAGTGCAGAGGTTATGAAAACGAAATAGAACCGTGTAACTTTTGAACGTCATTCTTATTGTTTCATATGATATAAATACAGTAGAACCCCGCTAATCCGAACCGATTTTATTTTCGAAAATTATATGTAATTGAAATGATTACCTGAAAAGATTTAAATATACATACTAAAAACAAAAAAGTGCTTTTTCAGCATGCATAATTTTGCACACATTGAAGAAACTAATGCAATTAGCAGTAAGATAAGGTCACTTCAGACAGGAGCACATCCATTATTCTAATGAAAAGGGGAGACATATTCTCTTTCTATTGCTTTGAATAAAAGAATTCAAGAGATAGTAGTACTGAGTACTTATAACGTACATTTTTTTAGCACGCATCTTTTCCTTTTCTTTTTTTATCGGAATTTCGGGTAATCCGAACAGGTACCAGTCCCAATTAGTTCGGATTAGAGGGGTTCTACTGTACTTAGTACACATATAATAAGCTGGTCTAAACCTGGTTTTTATATCTGTAGTTATTATTAAGTTAAGATAGTTTAAAACCAAAGGAACATCAGAGAGCTGACGTCTTGAAACAAATAAAACTTCACAGATGTAGTCTATTCAAAGCAACAACACGACCAATGTGACCGCTTCTTCTTCTTGACAAGTGAAGTGTAATTAACAATATTTCCGCTTGAAAAGAGAACTAAATAACGCCAGAAGCAAGGTACTCTGTTTTACCACACTCTCCCCTATAGATATAATTTCTGACTCCCTAAGACCTTATGCGTGTAAGAAGACATAACACCGAGCGGAACATGCTATTTTTCTCTAACAAGATACCACTTTCCTACAATACTGCACAACACAACTTTTATTTTCTCTGCTGAGATCAAAAGAGGCTGAAGTTATGCCCCGTCCAGTAACGTATATGTGTGTTAGAGATGTGAGACTTTCAGTATATATGCATGTAAAGATGTTGGCCATTATTAAAAAATTGGAATCATTCCACTAAGCATTAAAAGTCTTTTATTATTGACTTGACACGATATTTAAAGATTAAACTGCACTGAATTTAAATCTTTCGATGAGAATGTATCTGATTCCAATTAATGCACATTTAGGACTATTGGCCCTGAAACTACATGATTAGTTCTGTGAACGCCAAATCTTAGAAAGAGAGAGCTAAATTAGTGACCCGATTTTTATATCTTCAAAATGGGGAATAGACATATATTGGTAAGCAGCCAGTAATAATTCGTTTTTTCCTATTTTGAAGATGTTCCGAAACTCATAGGAAACAGGCGACGGTACGAAGACGGTGGAATTTACCGTATTTTGAAAGGCAAAATATATTCATCGTTACATTCGTGCATTTACTACCTTTATTCGTCTCATACTGAATTAGTAATCAGAATGTTGAGGAAATGGAAAAACTATAAAGAATTGCATACAAACTTATATAATTCTATATAATAAAAATCTTCATTATTGGAATGCATTCATTAAATGTAATCAACTTCTGCCTTCGCGACGAACAAAAACAAAAAACAAAAAAATGTTAAATATGATTTTATAAGAACAGTTTTTTTATATAAATATGGAACCACAGGTACTGGGCGCAGTTCAAACTAATAAGGCAGTTAAAAAAGCGTTTCCACCGTCCATCACATGTTGTTTCTACTTTATAAGAAAAAATACCCCTGCCGCAAGTGATAGAGCTAAAACAGTAATTTCAAACGCCTAAGCACATGTTTCATGCTTAATGTGTTCACCATCAACAAACGTGGAACTTCTACATCGTAGGGTCCTCTCCCACATGTTCTTCAAGAATTATGCACGCAGCTTGGCCGGTGGAAAAGCAAACGAAACAATAAAAAAAGAGCTCTAATCTAGATACGATCACTACTCACTGCTGACCCGATCCGTCTCAGTCGATACGGCAATGATTAATATAGAGCAACCGAGTGACCGGATATCAGAACGAGGCCGAACTTCAGGCTGACCTCTTAAGACATTGGAGTCCGAATCTCGGCGGTTACACAACAAACTTCGAGGAAAAAAAGCGATGAAAGTCACCGATAATAAGTTAATTGGAATTTATTAATTAATTAGGAAACTCTCCTGGCGAGGTGTCGATAATTGGTCTACTATTAACCTGAAATGCGGAGATTAACGATGAGATTTTTTTTAGTCTATTCGAAACTCTGAGATAGTTAGGTGAAATAAAATGCTTCGGAAGTTAGGCAGGGTCTGTCAGTTAAAATCAACTTTGCAATGCGGATGTAGTTGCAATGGGTGTTTCCACATTGTCGAGATGCATAGGAAATTTTTAATTTGTTTCAAGGTCGGGTATTCACTGTCTGACAGGCAGTTACTAGCATTTTAAAGAACTTAAGAAAAGTCCTCCTTTATCTGAAACAAAATCGCTGAATATTTACCGCTTTATTAGTATCATGAATGTGAAGGTAGAAGTAAGAGGATATACAGGATGTATTTAGGAAAAGCTGCCTTCTTTCACCAGGATAAAAATATTGCATCTGAAATTTTATTTTCGGCAAATAATCTCCTCTACGTTTAGGAGTAAGACAAAATATTCGCAATGATTAAACATCATTATAATTTTTCTTAGCTTGTCCCATGTTGACAAAAACTGCATTATTAAAATTTTTGTCACTTTCAATAAAAATTCAAAAGTATCTTTGTTAATTTTACCTTCTTCCAGAATGTAGTTAAACATTAGTAAAAGTACGTGAAAGATGTTTGTATCTCAAAAAATTATTTTTTATGAACGAAGTAATTTGCTAATAAATTTAAACAAGTATAATCTGAAATAAAGTTATATTTACTTATAATTTTGTAATTACTGTTTCAGAATTAATTTAATGGGCCATTCACAGTAAAAATAACCTGTATGAAATACTTCTATATTCAGTATCTATTCAAGTCATATTTGAAAATATCTGACACCTAAGATTTAAAAGGTAGTCTCAAAATACAAGGATTGGAGGCAGTTTAGAAGAATCTAATTTAAATAACTGCTGATATTTTTGATATGCAAATGTTGTCCTTTATCAGTTAGTACATGTGATATATAAAAATTTTCTTTCGGAATTTATTTAACTGAGTTCAAGTTCCTGATAAATAGTAACTTCTTAGGGATCTCGACGAATATCTTCAATGCATTTTTGTATGTCAATTACTGATCCTTAACGTCTAAGTACCTCTTAATAGACGTTAAGGATCTGAAGACCTCTATTATTCGTTCAAAATAGGCGATGTCTTCAGCATCTTTTTGGTTTTTTTTCGGGAATTCTGCATTGTTTCTGTGAGATTTAATTAAGAATTTGACTTTCTTTAAACTGAAGTTAACGCATAGAATGACTCGACCTATTTTAGAATGCTTATCGCATTGTTTGAAAAGTGTTGTTAGCTTTTCTTGCCGGAAAGATTTCTGTCAGTTTATTTGAATAAGAAAGGCAAACGTAGCTTTTCGCGATGAATAAAATAGTTTATACAAATTATTCTTTTTAAACCACTTGTTCCAGTAAAATTTAATTCCTGGTATTTAAAGTTTTATGTTGTATTTGATTGCTAAAATGCGTTATGCACCGTGTGTTTAATTCATAAGATTAGGAGATGCCGATTACCTTAGCTATACTTGACCAGCATTTTGTATTAATTTACATAATTGTTATTTCGTCTGAAAATATTAAGCATTCAAATATAAAAGAGAAGGAATTCAATTTTAACTGCAAATAATTTTGTTAAAAATTAATGTACACAGAAGCAATGCTTCAAAAGGACCTTTTCCAGTTTTTTACATATGACTAATTTTTTGAAAAAAGAGTTAAATCATCTCCGCACTTCCTAGTAAAGGTAATGTTAATTTGTAAGTGCAATAATAACCTAAATACGCTTTAAACCCCAGTAACAACTTAAACTCGAGTTCTTCTGTCATTGAAATCGGAAGAGAAAAGATACAGTGAGGAAAAGTCATTTTAAAATTTATTTTTAACTATTGTGATAATTTTTATTTAGCAAGTGAAAGTTTTACCTAAAATCTAACTATACAATGGAGTTAATATATGTGATTTTACAGTCATAATATTATCGCGCCATGACGCAGTTGCTTGATAATCACTAGAAAAAAGTTATATTTACATTAAAAAATGGTTATACCTATCAGCACGACTAGATAAGCATTAATTTTCAAGAATATTTTTTCAATATAAATTTGGTTTGTTAAACAATTTTTTATACTAATTTTTCGTTGGATATATGGCAACGTTTCAGAGTAAAATTTCATTTTTATTTCCCATCAGTCTACTAGAAGAAAATAATCCCCGCTTCACCCCAAGGCACACATTTCTTTACTGTTACAGATGAATTTTGATAATCTCGCCTCCAGGAAAAGGCACCCATATCAATCTATAACATGATCTAGCCATACCCATATTATATTACTGTGCAGGGGGGAAGGAGTCGGGAAGTTGTGTGGCATGGTTCCATGTGATCAACTGGCTCGTGTGTAAAGGGTGTACTCGAGCGCATTCGTCACGTCCTGCTGTCTGTCTGTCTCGTAATAAGGTCACGCTCCGAATCTTTCCAGACTGCCCAGGAGGAGAAAGGGGAGATGAATCGGTCGTGTATCGTGTTCTGGACTTTCACTGCAAATATCACCTATCTTGGCGAGTGATCGACGCCTTTTCCTCAGATCAATCGTAGTTTTAGTGTACAGTTATTCATCTCTTTTATCAGACGCTATCGTTGCTGAAGAGGCGGGTTTCTTCAGACAGTTGTGAAATTTATAAATTTGATGTTAATATCCATCAGAAATATGATGAAATCCATTCAGTTTGAATGGAAATTTTCATATCAATGGGTAAAATGCATTACCAGAGAAGTATTTATAAGTCACTAATTTTTTTGGAAATATTTTAGTTCCAATATACTGTTGTGAACGTTTCTTTGCGCTCAGAATTGAATGTCTTAATATTTAACGGATTGTATGAGTGCAAAAGTGTCAAAATTAATTAAAAGAAGGACATAAAATGTGATAGACCACTAAAATATTTAAAACTAAAAAATTAAGACACAAAACATTGTTTCATCGGGAAAAAGTCTATCCCTAAAAGGAATGATTTATAGACACAACCACAGCAGATAAGGTAGAAATTGTTCTACTCCTTGCAAGCACCATTCGTTCTGGGGGTTGTCGCCTAACCTTAAACAAGTCCAGGAAAATATTTAAGAAAATTCACAGTAATTAGCAGCAAGTAATTAAGACGACATAATTAGAGTAATGTCTGAAGCGAAACCTTACTTTTACTGTTGTAAAATAGTTCAATTTAACATAAATTTGTTAAAAATAGGAAAAATGGATGGAATCGTCAAATAATTTAAAATACTCTCAGGCTGAACTAATAGACCTAAGTGACATGGAATCTCCTTCCGTAAACTATTGACAATGATGTCATCTATCAAGTCGTGAAAAAGAGATGACATTCCATTTATGACTTCTAATATCGATTTTGGTTCGTTTCTCTAAGGCGTATTTTTAATTCTTAAAAATAAATTAATCTTAATTATCTAATATTATCTTAATTATTCTAGTTATCTGGCATTAACTATTTGATACTATCCTAATAATTACTAATTATCTAACATTAGTTAGTTGTCTGATAATACATATTTTATTTTAATCTGTTCTTAAATCGCAATCTGCTCTTTAACCATTTTGCTGTAAAATATGGCGTATTAAAACTCTAAACTTTAAATCTACGTTAAAATTATTGTTATATAAAAAGTGACTGTGTTTATAAAGTGCCAAAAATTTATAATTAAATGTAGAAATTTGTTTGTATATTAGCTTCTTTTCACCGCCTTTTAGGGAACATCGATGCTCGCCAGTCGTATCTTCCGAAACTAATGAATAACATTCCATCTTAGAAAAGAAGTGGAATTTTTAGTAGAGGATAAATTATTTGAGATTCTGTCGGAGATATAAGGAGAAGAAAATTTCACCCCATCTGTCCGTTCTACCTACAACTTAAAATGAAGGTTTGAGCAGAAAAAACGAAAGAAGATGGAAGAGAGTGTAACTGATGACATCTTTCCGGAGATGTGACATGCTTAGGTTAAAAAAACAGTTAAAGTCAGGTGTTGAGAATCACTTTTCAGTCCTTAACTTCAAAGACTGACATTCACGACTGCTCCACGCCGTCACAAATCCGACCGATCCACGCAAAACCCATCGCCAATGCGAAAATTTGAGCGGTGTGGAGTGGAAGATTGGATACCCATCGTTCCATTTAAACTGCCGGGGCCATAAATTTCCGATGGAGTTGGCGTGGAGTATGTGTGTGCGAGATCGGAGTACGTGACTCGCCGAGGAAATCGGAGTGACTGATAGTAGATGGATTTACGTTGCGTAGAGTGGATGGATGGGCTAAAAAAATGGAATGGCGTGGAGTATCACCACGAACATTGAAGCACAAAAGTTTTTTGTCATAATGAGGCGATATTCTTAGCAATTTTCACCTCCTTCGAGCAGAATTGTCGATCTACGAACTCGCACATGAGACTTTTACCCTCCCTAAAACACATATATATATAGATATATATATATATAGAGAGAGAGAGAGAGGAGAGAGAGTATAAAACGAAAAAATGAAAATGAAAGAGTATATCCCCGCAAACACTGCCACATCAACATCCGTCTTTCTGGTACGTAAAATATTTATTCTTACTTTTCTCTAATGTTATCGCATCGTAGCTCTGTTTTAATTATTCAAAACTCCTCTCTCTGTTTTTTGGTTGGTTTGGCATTAGGGATGAAAATCAGTGTTTTAGGCCTTACGGCGTAACTGATTGCAAGAAAATGTCAAACTTTATTATATTTAGCAATTCACAATAACTTCATCCCCTGAAGAAACGTTATTGTGCTTTTATTACGTTTTTCATTTCGCGTTTTATATTCTTTCAGTTTGCGATTTATACTCTATCTACCACAGCGGTTTTGGAATTGCAGCTTTTAGCGCATTCATTGTGCATGTGATATATTTATATATATTTTTCCATCTGTTACTATTGGCATTTTTATCTTTACTCGGATATACTTTCAATTCGTTTTTTCATATCCTTTCGAATCTGATGTGAATGTTTGTTATTTTATTTTATTGTTTTGCCTCTTTTATATATATATATATATATATATATATATATATATATATATATATATATATATATATATATA
>BGPR01000746.1:254878-277237 GCA_013235015.1 Araneus ventricosus
ATATATATATATATATATATATATATATATATATATATATATATATAGTTCTCCGGACAGTAATAGGGAGGAGAGAGTATTTAGTATTATAGAAGGGCCAACCAAACAAAAAGTCGCATCTCGTCACCATGAAAAATAATTTTTTTTTGTTGTTGTATAATAATCACAATCATTAATATAATTGTGAACTGTTAATAGCTATCTACTACAAACTAGCAAATAACTCATTTTTTAAAAAAGATAAACTCTAAACCGTTTCCATATTCTTCGTAAATACGTCTACAAAACACATGAGGCAGGTTAGGTTTAAACATTTGAAGCGCTGCATGAGTGATAAGGATTATTTACTTATTTTTCTTCGTTTGTTCATTAATTAACGATGATTTTTTATTGATCTATTCATTGTTTTCATTGTTTGCATTTGAGTGTTTGAAGGAAGCAATTTTTTTTTAGCCTGTGCTAAAGTTTGTACAGAAAACGTCGAAATATTTGTAGCTTCCTGAGAGTATATTGAAATGTGTTATTTTTTTTCTTTTGCTTTTGGTTTGTATTTTTTCCTTTTTAAAACAATTTAAAATTATAAATTTAATTTGAAATACCAAATATACCAAACAATAATTTTGATATACCAAAATAAACAGATTCATAGTGATGACGCTGAGGAGCGTTCCCTACTCAGAAGCGTAGAACTTCCTGAGTAGTGATATCCTGAACGAAAGCAAAAAAATCCGTTTTTTTTCTGCACAAACTTTAGCACGTGTTTGTGTCTCTAGAATACCGAAACAACGGAAAGTGGTGGACTAGCTGCGTTTTTGTGGGTTATTTTATTTAATTTTCGTTAATTTTGAGTCTGAACGAATTGCCTAAAGTTTAGAATCATTTTAATTTTTAATTCGTGAAGGAGGATCTTTTTTGATTCCTTTATTAATAAGTCTTATCTTTTTATATAGAGATTGTAGATTTTTATAATGAAAGAACTCGAGTTGATTCCCTCTTTCTTTTGACACATTTGGTCCAAAATTTGATACAGATATGCAATTTAGGTGTAAAATATATGTTTTTTCCCTCCTCCATTAAATTAAATAAAATAAACTCGCCGGGTTTTTAAGATATTATGTTTATATGCGTGCAGTAGACAGACACAATTTCATAACTGTTTATTGACATCAGGGAAATTTCAAATTTCAGATATTTATCAAAATCTAGATTCAAATTTTTTGACAATTACAGTACATCTCTGCATGCAGCCTAAATGAGTAAGTAAAAGTAAAAGAATGAAATGGTTAGAACAAAGTACAGAATGTTTCGATTGAAAAAAAAGAAGAAAAAACAGTGTCATAATGAAGTAAATGAAAGAACACGTATGTAATAATTTATATATTTTTCATCCTTCGTACGTTTGCTTATACTGTAGTGACCAGAGGCGGCCCGAGGTAAATTTACCAACCGGGCAAGGTAACGATTTGGCGGACCCCCGTCCACAACCAATATATTTACTAAATTTTATAACATCGGTATTCTAAATGTAAAACAAGCTTCTACTTAGAAATATGAATGTTTTACCTGCAAATATGATATAATACATTGGATGCCTATTGTAGTGATCACTTTATGTCAAAGCGAAGGTGATCACTACAACTTAATTATCAATACAACCAAAATGCCTTAAAAATAAGACAAATCTGTTGGTACAGAAGGATAGCAAAAAAACACATTGTTCTTATGTATTTATTCGTTTTAATTAGAAAAAAGAAAATCAATACAATATACAGAATTTAAAAAATCGTATAGGGGAGAATGGGATAAAACCGGGAACCCTTGATTCTGCCTCTTTTATTTTTACTATCTAGCAGACAGATACTGAATTACACTGTACTAGTCAAGAAAAAGGAACAGACATAGTGGTGTGTTGCGGATGTTGAATTCACTGCATCTATGAAGGTTTATTTGTTTTGAGACTTCAGCTCTCTAATGTTCGTTTGATTTTAAACTATCCTTACTTATCATTGCAGTTATAAAAAACTATATTTATTCCAACTTATTATGCGTTTACTAAGGATTTATACCCTATCAAACAATAAGGATTTACTCCAATAATTGCGCTGTTCTATTTCGTTTCCTATAACCTTTGCACTCGGGGTGAAACCAGGTATTCCACGTGGAGTAAGCCCGGTACAGACTATTGGTGATTCCTCCGATTAAGACGATAAAAACACATCAGACGTTGATTGTTTATATTTTAATGATGTATTTTCCAATTTAAATAAAAAAGAAGGATAATATAAAAAACTGTCTTAGCTGTGCCCACGAAAGATGCAGTGGCGCGGAGGAAGAAGACAACAACTTTACATGTGAATTTTGTAACTAATATTCTTAAACTGTCTTATAACTTGCAACTTTTCCACTGAAAACCGAGTTTTCCTAATTTCCCATAACTTTAACAAGCGTTCCCTGTTTTACCCCACTAGTGGGATAGTTTGACTTTTTTTTATAAAAAAAATCATTTATAAAATAAGTAATGAAACTGTGATTTTTCTGGAAAGATATATTGTACTCAGATAAACAATGAATATTTTAATAAAATTTGTGAGCTCTGTGTCGAATATTTTAGCTCCAACAGGTCTTCGAACCTTAGCTACCCGGTTCTACCCCACTTTCCCCTATATTTAATTTTTAAAGTTTTCTTTAAAACTTTATCGAGAGTAACCTGTTTTCTGAGTGTTCAAGCATTCATTGGATAAACCATTCATAAGAGCAATTAGATTCAGCAAAGGTATTGGACTGATCTCCTTAAAGTAGGAAGGACTTGTAGAGTTTCTTCGGCCGATGGTGATTTCTCTTCTGGCCCTCCTTCACCGTCTTCGTGCTGGAAAATTGTTTCTGTCGTAGTTTTTTTCCAGCTGTCCAGGCCTCATAATCTTCGAAAAGGTTGGCTGACTTTTCATTTACACCAGAATCATCCTCTTATTTATCCTAATGAAATCTCCATGAGAAAATACCTTCTGTATAGTCACATCAGAGACTTTTACCCAGACCTTAATTACGAAATGCAAGGCTTCTAGCAAACTTATTTTCTTTGGGATTTCACTATCATTGAGAGCACCGGTCGCTTCCAACACTTTGACCTTTCCGCCGAACCATCAAAATCGATCACTACAAGCTAATTGTTGATCAATAAAATCGGTGTATTTTTTTATGAGTTTAGATACGGGAGATCTGTTCTAAGCTATGTTGACGAGTACAATCGATTGATCGTATATACATGATCACTACAAGCTGCGACTACTGTATTATGGTGAGAATTTTTAAACTTCAGACATATTTAAGATTATATATTGGTCTTATTGAAATTAAAATAATAACATTCAGCAAATTTATTTTAAAGTCCTGTGGTTTTATTAAATAATTAAAATATAATTATTTTATAAATTATATTTTATTATAAATTCTTATCAAAAATTCACTTCTCCTGCCTTTTTATTCGCAAAATTTATCTTCCGTTCAATCGGCAATGTTGTTAAGCCAACTAGTAGCTCCTGGAACATGGTGGGTCGTAGACACATTTTGGTAAGTTTCAGTTCAGAAAAACTTCTGTCAACAGCAACTACGGTTACAGGCCAAGTCAGAAAAATCCGCTGCGCAATTGGTCTTAATGGCATTATAGAGGTTAAGGAGAGGGGGAAACAATACAAAATGGAAATTATTTGCCATTTATCAGGAGCTCTCATGTCTATTAAACAATTTATTTTCTTTACATTCCCGTTTTGACGCCATCCCCGTTGTTGCCTGTTTTGCCCGGTCCTCGGGCCGCCTCTGGTAGTGACCGTAGTAAAATCGTATTCTGTGAGTAATATAACTGCAGTATGCTTTTCCTGTATTATATTTAAGCATGGGTACCAAGTGAAGAGCTTCACGAGTCTTTTTATTCTTTTGGTGTTTCAGCCTCAATTTCCAAATGTTGAGCTACTTATTAATTTTTAAAAGCTCATGTTTATATATCTGAATTACGGACGTAGCTAGAAGAAAAGATACAATAGATATTTTGTTAACAGACAGCGCAAAGTACCTAATTATTTATAGATACCTGCTTCGAATAAAATAAAATCAATTATTTCTGTTTTTCAAATCAGAGCTCATATTCATTTTTTAGATTCTTTTGCCCCAAATCCGCTCTACATTAAATTTTTCTTTAGGTAGTTATTTTTACGACATTGACAATGAAATTAACCAGATTTTTAACTTCGTTGTAATTCATTTTCCTTGATAGTCTTAATTAGTTTGCCTACAAATGGTATGAATGTCTTATTGACAATTTTTGCAATACATGTGAGCTCCTGTAATAGCTACAAAAGTGAACAGTGGAGTAATAAGCACTTTATTTTACCATTAATAGTATTGTACTCAACGCATAGAAAATGTATAAAATTTCATGATTCCATTGTTTGATGTAAAATTTTGATATTCTAAGCATGAATTCAGAGGTCTATACCATATTCACATTTTTACTAGGAACATATATTTTCATTTATTCCAAGGTTTCTTGATCTGTTTCGAATTTCAATATCTTCTTGGAATAAAAAGTAATTTCGGAACCTTATTTTGATCCAAATAAATTTGTTCAGTTATAAATGATTATATCAAAAACGCAGTAATTCCATAAAAACTTAATTAATAGTAAATAAAAGAATTTTATCATGAAAATTACATCTTTAATTTTAATTGCTTTAGGTCACAGTTTATTTTCTTTTTCACTTTTGCGTGTCATGTATTTTTTAAGGTTCCGTTGCTTCAAAATTACTTTTATTGGAACCATCAAACTATGTTTCTATTCTGTATAACTGTCATTCGAAAAAGTAGGAGTAAAACATCTTATAGAGTAGGAGTAAACATTTATCTTGGAGATAGATAAGCTTTCCCAAATGGTAAAAACTATTATACGTTTATTATTGAAAAGGAAGTAAAAAATTGAAATGAAATCGAAAAAAAATATTCGAAACAGTATTAAATATGACGAATATTAATGGCACACTTTTGAAAACACTACTTACAGAAATCAAGATAATGAGATAAAACAAGCAAATTATTTTATAAAATTGGTAATCAAATAAGAATAGAGTATCAGCTTCTAGAAGGAAGGAGAAAAAGTGGGACGAAATTGGGAAAAGTGAAATTTTGCATGACAAAGAAAACAAGATATAATAATAAAAAAAATCAAGAAAGTGAGGGTAATCATATCACGTAGTGGAAAATTTTAAGGAAGCTGAAAATAATAAACTTGATTGCCTAATGAAAAAGGAAAGATTTTACAAATGATAACAGAAAAAATTTATAGCAGGATGGAACAGAAGTTTCTCTTAAGGAACTGTAACATGAAAAACGGAAAAACCATCGAAAAGTTTTTTTTGTAAACATACTAAATAACGAAACTATGCGACAAAGTAAAATTACCTGATAAGAATACAAGTATATACTATCTTGATGTAAACTTTCTAAATCACGGAAAACAATTTATTTCATGTGTATTTTGTGTATATTTTTTTTCAGTATACAGTGTGATCAAAAATTTGGTTTATTTTTACTTAGACTAATGTACGGTTTTGGAATAATATGAGATATGCTTTGGGACTTTTTAAAACCCACACCGGTCCGGCCTACCCGAAAGGGTGTAAGGCCTTTAGCAGACCAGTGGAGAAATATAAACTCAATACGAGAATATCAATATGATATGACACACCCAAAAGCATCACAAACACAGCACATTATTCAACATCTGGGACAACATTATTTTTAATGTTGGTTCCAGATCTGGTGATAAAAATAAAACAAAATTCAATTAATTTATGGTTCTCTCCAAGTGTAATATTGATTCCGAGACGCATTGCTTTTTTTCTTGAGTGTGTGTGTGTGTTAGGTTACTTTATTTTCTCGAATATAATTTTTTTAGAATCTCGTAATTTTGTACCGAGGTCCGATAATGAGGACCACTTCGGAGTCAGCATCCCCCAGTCCAAATTCCCACTCCACAACAATGGTAACCCGAGTCCCTCGACAAATTTAATGTGCGCCAGGCCCATACTTATGGAAGGTTTTCTGTATAATCGGGTTACGAACCCGCGACTTTTCAGTCCCGAGGCCGAGCCTTTGCCTAATGTGCGCCACTGCCCTTGGTTGGTCCACGGGAAACGCATGTTTGAAGTGCTGTTCTATCAATCCTTGAAAAAATAATTTGGTTACCTGAAAAATAACACAGATCTGCAGAAAGAAATTCTTTTCAACTGTTTGGGATTTTTGGGGTGATTTTTGTGTTTTTTTGGTGAGCTGAAATCGAAAATGACTTCATTTTCACCCTCACGACAGTTTTTTCGCAAAGTTTGGTTGGATCGTTACTAAATATTACACCGGTGAACAAATAAGGGTAATTCAATTTTGGTGAAAAATTCACATATACAAAAACGTTGCGCTTTAAATCAATGGTTCAAATGGTGATCAGTATTAACTGCCCTTGACTGTGGGAACGATGTTTCTTCTGCTTCATTCTTCTTGAAGTGTGTTTTAGTGTCTGTATATCTTCATCGGTGTCGGAATCTTTTACCCGACGCCTCACAAAAAGCTATTGTGTCTTCAAGAAAATACTCTACATGAGAATACAGAAAGTGAACTTTAAAGCTCACGTGCATTCTGGCTCCCTGAATGCTGCCAACATCAGCTTTACTACATTTGTGCAATCCAAATCCTTGGTATTTCTAAAACTTGTTCACTACATCCTTGGAACACCAAGCAAAAGTTTTCTTATGTTGGTTTCTACAAATATTCCCTCTTTTAATTTAACCTCAGGCACTTTTTGGGACTTCTAACAATGGCATTAATTGTATTCTGTAATTCATTTGGTAAAGCCTTAACAAACTATTTCATAAGATCTAATTTGATATGTAGTGGTGGTACTAGAACCTCGAAAAACCAAACTTTTGTCAATAACATTTTTTTTTACTTTGGTATATGGTTTAGTATTTGGTACATCAGTATGTAGATAAACATATTTCTCCTAATAGAGTTGCAATGCTCGACTGTACCATAAGAGAAGAAAGCGTGCTTATGGTACAGTCGGATATTTCGGATAGCCTAATTTCTGGACCAAAAGCTTGGATAAAAGTTTCATATCCCTGCAAATCACCCAATGGATTTTCCAATTAATTTTCTGTAAAATTATAGCTGAATCTTCATATTTTGTAATTTTCCTAAAGATGTACTGAATATCCAACAGAAATTGATGCGAATTTATACCCCTTGTGCAGCAAGTCTGCATTGAGGCTAGTTTTTGAGGAATTTATAGATAGGTGCCACTCATCGGAACTGTTTTCACTTTCGAAGTGGACTGTCAGCGATATCAATATAATGAACAAGATTTTCTTCTATTGAAAGATATGCAGTACAATCTGTCTCTTGAAGCCTGGTGTTCAAAACGATAGTAAGTTTCTTATTTTTAAGCCTCAAAGATAAATTTTTAAACAACCTCCGGCCATGACAAATTTCAACATAAATTATGCCTGAAACGTAAATTTTCCAAAAAAAAACAGACATTATAGAATTTTTCAGGCATTATTTTCGTTCTCAGCATGCAGAAATCTGTAGGAAATAGCCAAGAATTCTTTTACAATCTTTTTGTCGCAGACCTGTGAAATCAGAATAAAATGGCATTTTAGTAATGATCCTTATTCATTCAGTGTTTCGATTTTTATGCAATTAGACCCAAGAAAAATTTCAATTATTTTATGTAAGAGGTCTATTTTCAATTTTTTAAGTTATTATCTTTCATTGCAAGTGCTCTAAAGTTCCAGAATTACCAGTGCTAGCCTATTTTTTCTATATGCTGAAAAATGAAGTCATCTGCATCTAATTTGCAAACATGCGATGAATAATATATCTTAATCGCGAATATAATTTGCTGTCTCACAGATGATTACATGTTCGAAATATACCATTCCACGGAATTTGAATAGAATAACCTAAAAAAAAACCCCATATAACTGTTGCCGCGTACAAGAACAAAATTTTGCTGAAAGAAATCAAGGGAATGTGTTTCACAACCAAAAGAATAGTTCTAGTCTATTAAATTTTACTTAGTATTTAAGAAGTCGGTGGATCATTCAAATGGGCGAAATAACTCATTTCTCTGTCCTTTGTATGTAAATTTAACATGAAAGAACATGCAGTTGATAAAGATGCATGGATGGTGAATCTATGTTCCCTGTCTATTGTTTTGTTTTCTACTCCCTTTGAGTTATCAATTAAGATAACTATGAAAAGTATGTCCACTGACTGGTCAGCAGTGATTTATCGTTGATCCTATCATCTTCAGCTTTAATGTATTTCATGCAGATGCTGTATCCTAAATTTCAGGAATACATCAACTATAGTTGTGTATATCTTCAACTCGTATCTGAAAAAAAGAGACGAGTTCGCATCAATCTTTTTTTATCGCTCCTCAACCGAGACCATCCCCATTTTCAACAGAATTAATGGCACTCATTCGGGAATAGATAAGAAGTAGTAAATATGTATTGTTATTTTATTACCTTAAGAAACGAAATTGAATACTAGCAACTTTTCCTGGCCTGGTTGCATATTTTATTTTTCATTTTCAAGCCTTTAGGTGAGATTTAAAAAACAAAACTGAATGTATTTTATACTCAACTTTTTCAAACAAAACTTATTATTTAAAGGATAAATTCATCCCAGTTTTAGATTTTCTAATCATTTATAATTTAATAGAATATAAATCAATTTAAAAAGTGTTCGCTCACTATGTGTAAAGACAAAGTAAGGAAAAGTGAAAATTTAATTTTATGCAATTGAAACTCAGTGAATAAGAGAAATAAAAAAGTCGCTTGCTTTTGCTAAGTCGTTGTTGTTTTGACATTGTATCAAGGCAAATTATCATTTTTGCAAAAAAAATTGTTTTGATGTATTTTCGGACACGAGATTTATCTGTTCGAAGGTATCATATAGAAGAAAGAAATATATAGAAGATATGATAGAAATATACCAGAGATTCCATCTTTTACAGATAAGTAAGACTATCGTTTTCGACATTACTTATGTTATAAAGTGATTGTGTCCGTAAATTTTCTTAGTTGGTGTAAGTTAATGCTTTTACACGGTAGAAAACATTTAAAACTACAAAAGAATTGGTTGTATTTCTTAAAAGAAATATAACAAATTCTTTTATAATTTGTCCTGGCTCTCCTAGTAATTTTCTCATTTGGAATGAGAAGATTGCTGTTTATGGACATGGTTCTGAATTACTTAATACGAATTTATGCTGAAATCAAATTGTAAACCAGACATTATATTTCTCGAACAACAGATTGGATTTCGTTTAGATATAAATTCCTCTTCTAAAAAAATCGTGTTTTTTTTAGACAAGATCTTTTTTACAAAAACTGTCAAATCACAGGAAGATGATTACTTAACAAAAAAATATTTTTTAAAAGATTTTCTTACATTTATTCCAACATATATTTTTCTTGCATATATTTACAATGACATTTATTACTCTAGGAACAAAAATCAAAAATATTTTAGATTTAAAGTTAGATTTGCAAAGTTAACATTCCATTTTAAAGTATACGACCATTTGGACGAACTTCATAATTTTAAACTATGCTACCCAATTTCTAAACTTTTCACACAACTCAAACGTGAAAACAATCGATCCATGAAGTCGGATCTAACGTGCGTTAAACCCACATAGATGGAATCAGGTCTTATCCTAAGAATTTTTTGGAATATAGAAACGGTATGATATTATGAATGAGTCATATTCATTTGAAATTCATCTTTAAACTTCATGAAGAAACCCTGTTAGGCACCATTGTGTTTATCACACTGATGCTTTGAATTGGATGTGTATACGAAGATGTAGTACTAAACATCTAGTAAAAAGAAACAACCATGTTTTCATCTTTTAATCATCTTTGGCGTGTATAGTTGATATTTTTGACATCTTTTTGTTATCTCATTGTGTTCAATTCGGTTTCTTTTTACTATCTTCTATAATAAATAAAAGACAGCTCATATGGCATATGAATATTGTCGCATTTTGTATCTATTGGAAAAAGATGAATTTAATCTAATATTCAAAAATTAAGTAACTGTTGGATTTCTTATACTATTTGTAAATAAATATCTATTTTTCAGCTCCTAATTCAACGAAAGTTCAAAAATATTGCAATCAAATTCAAAAGTCAAGTGAGAAACGCGCGCTTTATCGACACAAATCTTTTCGTGAAAAAATTAACTCGATTATATCAAATCTCACTTAGGGAAAATCCCTCTACAATATTTTCAAAGTGAAGCAACATGAAACAATGTACCATATTTAATGAGTAAGATCGTGATAAATTTTATTTTCTTTTTCTTACTTCCTCAACTTTTTTTCTGGAAACTGTAAATAAAGCCCTTTAAGATATTCAGTTTATTAGGAAATGTATTCGGTGAATGATTATGGTTGCTATTTTTTAATTCTGTTTATTAACATGTTTTAATCCGACTAGTATGCTGTTAGACGTAAAGTGCGCCGCACTATTTTGATGTCGGAATCAACTGCGTATTTCGCATGAGGTTGGAAGAGGGCATGAAGTTGGCTCTGACCACGTGCAGTTCGATGCTAGATAATGTGGGCAATTTTGTCGTATCAATGGACGCCATTATGGATGTTCAAGAAAAAAATAAGTTCAAGGCTACTTTAATAAGAGGCCTTAAATGCCTATTACAAATTGAAGTTTAAAAATACAATGTTTAGGGAACCATGAATATCAAATTTTCCATAACACATTCAATTGAAATGAAGCTTACTCACTAATTACTGGCGATTAATCAGGTAGCCAAAGGAGGTATACCCCTGTAAAGGCTGTAAATCCTTTTTTTGTGACTAAGGACTTAGTTATTATGATTTACAAAAAATACTGAAAGAAAAATAAGTCCTTAGAGTTTTCTACAGATTTCCATTGTCTATTGGTTGTTTAAAATTAATCGATGATTTCAATGACAAAAACAGCTGAATAACTTATGTATCACCTAGATTTAATCAAAATGCAAATATTATATATTATTTTATCGAAAATTGCCCTGCAATTTCAGTGGAAAATTTAAATGAAGTATCGGAATAATCACGATAACCGATCATATTTGACATACGTAACAGCGCATTTTTCTCGTCAATGGTTTATCTTCATCGAAAATATCTGATTTGGTTCACAATACTAATTGAAAATGTCAAGAGATCATTGTTTATTGGATTTTTAACAATGCACTGAAGTGAGTTTTGAAGAAATAGTGAAATTTTCTAAAGAGAATTAAATCAAATTTATTTGATTCTAAAGATGAATGCGTTCATGAGAAGATTTATATCGATTCTACGACAAGATTTATATCGAAAGAAGCTGGGTTTCGCTATTTACTTCTAATTTGATTCGAATAGTTGAAATCAGCTTCAACAGCACTATGCGTCTATATTAGATGTCCATTTAGTCGTAATGAAAAGTTATTAATTTATTTCAAAAATTTCACTTTCTTCAAGCTAACGCAATAAAATTACTAAAATCAAATTAGTTATAAAACCGTTGTAAAGTACTGAGAGTATCTCTAATTATAATATCGAAAAATGTTGAAATAAATAAGCATTTCGCAATGTATTGTTATTTTGACCATTTCTATAACTACGATCTTAATCTAATACCATCAAATCTCAATTAAAATTAAGAAAAACATTGTCGACTTTTCATAGCAATTTATTACAATCCGAAAGAAAATTAAATGTCTGAAATAAAACGATTGAAAATGAAAAGTGTCCCACACAATTTTCACTCTCTATTCTCTTTACAGAAACAAATTTATTAACTCGTCAATTTCAAGGCAACAGTGGCAGAGGAATCTAGACCATAGGAGAAAAGTCGAATTAATCAAAAATTGCTTCATTTCTCCTACTCTCTCGATTTTGCCTTCAGATAAACATCGCTTTTTCCACTCAAAATGAGATTCGAATCGGAACAAAAGATCTGTCCTCTTTGACCCACAATTCTACTTCCACAGTAACCTTTCTTGTTCGCCATTGTCGTTTCTTAAACGCTTTTTCTCTTGTTCTTCACATTTCGATGCATCATTGCCTTTCACTTTTCACCTTACAGGCCGCACCCGGCAGATTCGTCAAGGCTGAAAATAAATTTTTTAAGGGAAAAGTGTTCCACACTAATTTCGGGTTTGTCCGTTTATCTCCACCCTTGGAACGAACGGAGTGTTGATCTTGGAAAAGATCGACCTTGACTCTCTGTTAGCTTTCGGTCGCAAATTAGTTCTACCCATTACACTCTTGCTTTCTGTTTTCCTATCCTGATTATCTTCTTTTTTCCTTTCTAGGCAAATACTGCCTCAAGAAAATGAGTTTACATTGTTCTTAGTCCATGGAATTGCGACTTGAAAGATCTGTAATTAAAGGGACACATTTTAAATTAGTAAAAGGACAGATTTTGTAATCTTTTTATAATTTATTCAAGAAAATAATGGAATAAGTTTTTAAATGATTGCTGACACAGAGATTCGTCTAAGTAATTATTGGTGCATTTTTTCTATTTTGTTTGAGCATTAAAGAGATAATGTAATATATCTTATCAGACATTCCTCTAATGCATGCTTTAATTAACTTTCCTAAATGAATTGTAAGAAATGAAATGATTGTAAGTTTGTGTGGTTTTATTTATAGGATATGCATATAAATATCATTGAATTTCCCAGTACTGTATATTAGGTGGAAAATGATTACTAATATAGCAAAATAAGTACACTTCACTTCATTTTTCATACTATATTTAAAGTGATCGAAAAAATGTTACTACATCCTCTGAAAATAGTCAGTATTCATGTTGTTAAATAATGTGTTCGACAAGTCGTCTTACACTAAGGAAAACAAGTGCGTGACGTGTAACAGTTGCCAAATATAACCCGAGGATATAATTCAATTATTTGATTTAAAAAAAATCTGAAAATTAAATTGTTCCTCTCGAGATAAAGTAGAAATGTGTTTCTGCAATTATTCCTTCTCAGAGATGTGCTCTGAATAGATTCCACTTCAACCTACAGCTTAATCCCATGAGAAGGAAGAGAGGAAGAAAAAAAACTGCTTCCTGTTTCGCATTAAAAAAATTAATTTCTAATATTATCTGATAAGTTTATCAAGAATGAGCATTCCTTGGCGAAATACAATTCTCCAGTATTTCAAAATATGGAAAAGCTCTCTTGGAATTTTCACATCGTTTATGAATCGCAAGGCTTTAGCATTCGTTGAATACGAAATATAATCCATATTTTGTTAAAATAAAAAATGTAATGGCTTTTGTAATTTGTTTTTAATTCTTCATAGGCGATAGTGCAAAACTTATTCTTAAATGTATAGTGTTAATTAAAATGGAATGAAATGCTAATTATTTCAACTTCAATTGCTCATTCATTTTAAGTAAAAAACAGAAGCTTCATAATAAGATATGTTAAATAAAGAATTCTTATTTCATACATTTTTCTTTTAATTTAAAAAAAAAACAAAAAGGTATGTGACTACCCTAAATTCCTCGTTTTGCTGAAAATTTTCGAAATGTGTCTTATTTGTTCATTTTATAGGCCATCCATTTAGGTATCTAAAAATGCTTTATTTTTGTTTCTACTATAATTAGAAGTAAAGTTATAGCATTAATAATAAATCGGACTTGAGAATTCTGATACCAGATGTGGCAATTTAAAGAGCCTTAAAAATACAAACACTTAGTTTGAGCAAGCATTTTTTATTTCTCAAGCAATATATTGTCTAAAAATATAGATTTAAGCTTCCATTTCTTATTTTTATTGTTTTATTGGTTTTTGGTGACGCTTTTTAAAAAGAAATACAACACAACAGTAAAAATTATTTTTTGGTGCTCAAATTGCAGTTTTATAATTTAATTCCATTTATTTTGAACTGTTACCTGTTCTCAAGTGTTTTGAAACGTAAATTTATCCATAGATGCTTAAAAATTACATGGAAATTGACAAAAAGCTAATTCAGATATCGAGACGCCTTTCACTATCTACTACACAAACTTATTCAGAAAAAATCTAAAAAGCTAAAAGAGCACAAAAGTCGTTTAAAATAACTAAAAGAGGGTTTGGCGAGTTTTAAGATACTAAGGTGTGCACAAAATTTTTTGTACTCTATGAAAATCTTTAAAAGCTTTTTCTGAGAGATTGTGTTTTTTGATATTTTTAATCGTGGCAAACATCATTTTGGAAAATTTTTTTAAGATATTTAAATAAAATTTGGCCAAAATGTTTTATTTGTTTCTGGCTATGTTTTGAACTAAAATCTAAGCTCTCTGCCTATATTTATTTATTTTAATGACTTTTTAGTGAGAAAAATCGATGATTTTTTTAAAAAAATTCGAGTTTGTTCACAAAGTTTGGAATATCTCCAAAACTTTTCGAGGTATTAAAAATATTTTAGTTCATAACACGGATAAGCATGTTAGCTATATACTGTGCAAATATTGATGAAATATATTCAATAGAACTTGTTATAGGAGGTTTGGCGTAAATTTTCACTAAAATTTTTCTAAAAATTACCTATATTTTAAAAGTCAATGAAATTTCCAATGAAATTGCATTGGAATTCTTAGTTTTATAACTCATTTTAATTAAGAACATGAATGGTTCATTAAACATTTCGAAAAAAAGTGCTCCGAAGGTAGTCACATACTTTAATGAAATCAATTCCAATAATCATTTTATTATCATTTTACAATATTATTTTTGGTCATGCTAAGAATAACGCATGCTAAGAATGTCAAAGATGAGAAGTATTGAAGACTTCTTTATCATAATGTTATTTCTATCTATACTGGTTACTACTTTCCGTTGCTGTTAGATCCCTTCACATAATTTCTTACATATTTTATAAGATGCACGATCCTAACTTCTAGTTTGCTGTTGCTATAGTTTCTACTAATTGTTAATGTAGAACATAAGTTAATACAGTTAACTTTGTCTTATATTCTGCAAAATTTAAAAAAAATACAAAAATTAAAGCACTATTCTTTATTACAATAAACAATTAAACTTTCAGAATTGAATGATAGTTTTCGTGATGGTTTTATATTTTTTTCTTTTAAGTTTTTACATTTGTAAAACTTTCATTTAAAAATTTTTTCATAAAATTTAGAATTCAAAAATATTTATGAATTTTAAAATACCTTTTAAGTTGAAGATTCTAAAATTCTGCTTCATCTAAAATAGTAACTGCTCCTATATTAAGGAAACTGTGTTTTTCGATTAATATTTTTCACTGTTGGATTCTTGTTTAACAAAGATAAATAACATTTCCAAAATTAGTTATATGCACTAAATATTAATAAAACATTGAGAAAATTAATTTCGATGCAATGCTGTGGAATCTAGAAAGATACTGGATCCTTCAAATTTTCAACAATGACAGAAGATTTATCCATATTTACTAATGCTAGAAAACCGTGCGATGATTAATTTAAATATAACTAAAATGAAGAGGAATTCTGTAAATTTAATGTTAACGGAAGTATTTTCGTGTGCCGAAACCTTAACTTTTTTAATGTACTGTAGGTATTGTCTTTCTGAGAGAAAAGTCTCCAAATATGTTGTCGAAAAAAGTGTTATTTGAAAATTCTGTGAAGCATATGCATTCCTCTTTTTTCAGTTTCTTTTCTTTCTTTCGTCTTCGTTATCTTCCTTAAAACTATTTCTCAAAAACTGATAGGAACAATTCAAATATGAGAGTATTTAAATCATGGAATGTGTTGTTGAGTCTTAGGCAAAAAATTCAAATCAGTTTTTACTTCGCACACTTTAATTATTATAATTTCGTTTAATAATCATTTATGTTACTACATAATTGCATTGTGTTTATAAAATTCCAGGGATGGAAACTGGAAATGATGCTGACATCATTCTTAAAACAACTCGGGAATTTTAAAGAAAAGGGTGGACTTCTAATGTTTTGTTCTGAAAGTCGCGATGACCTTGAAAGCGCGTTCTTTCTTTGGATTTCCCACATGAATATTTGGCAGGATTTAAATAATAACCATAGTTTAAAGCAGAACAAGTGAAAAAGCTCTATACCACTTCCGACTCCATGTTTTACGATTCTCACAGGAAACTTCGCGATCTAAAATTCTGAATCAGCTATCATTGTCACTCAATACATGGGAAAATGCATAAAGCATAGGAGCATATCAAAAAATGTTTTTCAGGGCAGAGAAAAATATATTTTTAATAAATAATGTTTTTTAAGGTATAAGCTTTTATTCAAAATGCACTTTAAATGAGAAAATACGTTTACACATTTTAATTTCGTCAAAAAGAACTCAAAAGTAAAAAAATAATATTTCTGATTACAATAAAATGCATGGTTCGAATAAAAGCGTGGGCGCCTTTACCTTCTAGGAATATTCCATTTGTTTAAGGAAATATACACAAAGTATAAGGTGCTATATAATGCGCCCACTCTCTTATTCGAACCATGCATTTTATTGTAATCAGAAATATTATTTTTTACTTTTGAGTTCTTTTTGACGAAATTATAATGTGTAAACGTATTTTCTTATTTAAAGTGCATTTTGAATAAAAGCTTATACCTTAAATTTTTTGTATTTGTTTTCTTGCTTTGAGCGCGAAACGTTTGGCGCACACGAAGTGAAAAAAAAATTTGGTTGTTTGCGAATTCTAATAGAAAGTAAACCCAAGACGTATAGAAACACGATCTATTACGTCATTCATCGGTGCAGCGCCGGAAGTATAGCGTATTCTCTGTTAGTTTCGTAGTGTTGTTACAACCCTACGTAACGCGAGGTTACCACCTTCCAAACTTTATCGTCCAAATATAGGGCTAAAATTTAATATCATTTTGTTAGATTTAAAATAGGTAGAGATTGCAAGTGTTTTTGCATAATATTGTATTGTCACCGGGAACCCACCACTGTGTGAAATTTCAAAGCTGTAAGTCGAATGGAAGTGGGTAAGAAATCGATCTCAAGATTTGAGGACACGACACTGAAGTTTAGTAAAAGATTATAATAAAAAGCAGTTTCATTAAAGATTCAAGCAGGTATATGACCATGCAATATTTCTCACATAACAGTAATAATCCAAGGACAAGATCGGTATAACAGGTTCTTTTTTTATCCTCAAACACTTAAATCTCTTTTCAAAACATGCTGGAAGAGAATCTAAATCGTATGGATCTTAGCATATCTCGCAGCGCGCTCAGAGAGAAATTGCGAATAATATCAGTGCGTATAGTGAAGATGATTGGCTAAAGTTTTTATCTTTCGAAAAAATCTATAGTTCTCAATGCATATTAATTTCATCTGAATAAATGGGAAAAAATCCCCTTTTTTTCAAAATATGCAGGAACATAGTTATAATTTCGAGGGATGATAGAACATGGTATAAGTAGCAACCTTCGTAAAAGAAGAAAAAATAGAATTTGAAAGCGTGGGAGAAAGCATAGAAAATGAAAAGTCATTTTAAACCCAGATGCTTACAAGAATTATTCAAATAAGCTGAGCCATCTCATGGCCTCTTAGATCTCTAGATCTTTTCTACCTCAATTTGTGCCTTTTTAAAATGACTTGTTTGAAAAGCCTCCATTGACCTTCAAGAAGACTTCGTCACTAGATAAATCCACGCTCACGTGATTAGTCTAAAGTAACCCGAGCCATTTCATATTTGGAATATATCGTGCATCGCGCAATTGATGCATTCTTCAACTTCAGCACATGCATCACAACAACAACGGAGCTCTTGGAGTACACTTTGGGAGATACTGCTCAGCAAGGGATTCCAAGACTACCACTTTTGGACGATTTTACACCGGAAAGGGGTGTCAGGCACTGAGCGCATTTTCGGAGATCTTTGTTAGATCACGCTAAATAAAATGTAAACATCTCCCCTTTCAATCTTCACTTTCCCCCTATTTTGATGAAAATAACTCCGTCCCGCGCATGGGCAAAAGCGCGGAGGGTTTCGGAATTCGTTGCTAAACAATACATTGCATTCTAGGTATTCTTGAAACAACGACGGCAAGTGAGTCATGCATGTGACGTCGAAGTCACGTGACAAATATGACTTTGATGAAAGTACATGTCAAAGCATTATTTTAATGATGTCATCCAAACATGCAATTGAATGTTGTATAGAGCGTATGCTTATTAGCATTTTGAGCAATTATTTTTAGTGTAGAAAAAATACATCATTGTTCAACCTTTGGCTGTCATAAGGTGACAGAAAAAGATCACTGTCATTTGGAAACGTTTTTAAAGTTTTCATATTATAATCCTGAGTCATTAAAAGCATGGAATGTGAACAGTGAAAGAGAAATTTTTAAGCTTGCATTATACTACGCACTGTAGACCTTGGTGCACAAATGTTTTTCCAATATATGGTATTTATTAAATAACTTATAAAAAAAATAATAAATAATCTAATAAGTAATTTAAATAAAGCTAACTAAATATATTATAAATCCAGAAATCGCCAATAAAATGCAGATTAGAAAAACCTTAATAATACTACGAACATGAATGATTGTAATGCAAATAGAAAACTATCAATTAGCCAAAGTTTAAAACTAAGAAAAGACAAAAAATTTTCAACGTGAAAACTACAATTATTTTATCATAGAAAAAAATAATAAAAAAAAAAACACAATTATTTCAAACAGGAGAATAATTATTCTTAGCGTTACGAGCAGCAATTACATAGTGCTCAATATTTTCCACACATTAATTGGAGCCTCACTTTACACTTATTACCTTATTATGTATTCATGAATTGATTCTATCTAGAGACCAAGATTTCAAGAGAGTCCATGGATGCTTTTTAAATTAGCCGTTTCAGAAAGAGGTACATAAATTAAAGTAGGAAAGATCTAGAGACCTATGAAGCCAGGTGCTGACTCTGTTCATTTGAATAATTCTGGTAGATGTCAAACATCATTTCTTGTAAACCTTAAAACATGGGATTCAAATGACCTTTAGTTTTCTATTTTTTTTTTATTTACTGTATTTCCGGATTCACTTTCTTTATATCCCGAATGTTGCTCTTTTTGCCATGGTCTATCATCCCTTAAAGTTGTGACCATCTTTCCTGTTGCACGCTGAATAAGTTCTGTTAGTGATTGTTGTAGTGAATCTGTTGATGAGCGCCAGATTTCAAGATGCCTGTAGCTATGAAGATTCTAGGGTGAATGAGCGATAGAAAAGCAAGGTCCGAATCTTCTATCCTGTATTAAAACACTGATATCAGTGAAAATTGGTGTCAAGATAATAAAAAAAATGTTATATCTTAATAAACCTGACTCTGAATTTTTTAAATGAAATTTTCTGTTTTACAATTGGAATACAATGCTGTTGACTCCAGAAAGATCATAAAATAAGTTGGCCGGTTCAGAACATTCTATAACTGCCGTTAAGAATGTTCTGACTGATATCAAAATGTGTACATAAATTATTTAGAATATGTACAGTGGAGACACTCTTACACAGGACTGTCTTATCCGAAGGGGCTAATTGGATTGTAGCCCAGAGACGCTATTGATCCTAGGGTGTCTACAAATTTACTATACTGATATTATTTTAATTTTGAACCAGAAAAGTTATTTAATTGTAATTTTAAATATGAAAAGGCTACGATTTTTTAAATTTTAAAGCGTTAATTAGAGGGCAAGTGATTTTTTCTTTTTCTTTCTTTTTTTTTATCCTCAATTATTTTATTAGTTAGGTATTTTCTATAGGCTTTCAAATTCCTAGTTATGCATCTGATGGGGCGCCAAATAACCCTACACCAGGGCTCTCAAATTTGTTAAGACGGCCCTGCTTTTACAGCTATATAGCTGTAAAAGCAGCTGTATGCACAGAAAAAGAACACAGAAAGTTCAAAACACACACACACACTTATGCTACATGCTCAATATGTTCGGCTGTAGGTATGATATCTTGCACATGTAGCGTGCATTTGTCTATATATATGTTACCGTGAAAGACCGAAATTTGTTTTGGAGAATGTCGACTTTCACCGGTGAATGTCAACATTCACATATATATAATATCATTTAGGCATTCCTACAAGCAAAAATTGCATTGAACTAAGTCATGAGAACATAGTGAGGGAAGAAGCTAATAAGTGCTCAATCATTTATAAAGTGTTGAGACAATAAATTTTTGACACACCTTCCGAATTGTGGAGGTATGCCATCTTGTATAAAAGAAGTTGAATCAAGACATGTTACAAAGTGTAGCCACAGGAACGAAACATATATGAGAACCATTTGCAGTAAATTTAATAACGTAATCAGTGGCACACTCTCCTCTTCTGCAGATTAACATTTAAAAATCCAGTTTCTTCAGAGTATTTCGTCATTTTCTCATAGTCTATGGAGACATCCGTATGAGTCGTAATTTTTTAGGCTGATGAAATTCACGCAAATAACATTTATAGAATTACCAGAAGAAACTTCACATCAAAGCATGTTCATGGAAGATCCTCGTCATCGTTTCTGTTGCTATGACTACACTCTCAATTGACATCGGTTTTAGTAGTTTGGTGTGTCTATGAGAATAAGGGGGCTTCTATTGACATAAAGATTAAAAATAAGCAGCTGTATTTGAAGTTGAGGTACTTTTTTCAATAAAAAATAAAATTTCACCTCATAAGCATTGTAGGATTTAGAATTTGTAATGCTGTTGTAAAATTATTTGATTTTTTTTAGTAAAATGTGCCCTATATAGTCCGATTTCGGAACCAGTTTTCTATGTTGTCGAATCGTTGAACGCATACGTGGAATAATGTTTGCTCAAATTTTGGTACTGATCTGATTTTATTTGCAGCTGCAGGATGTTCTACAAAGGCCAGTTATTTTATGCTCACCCTGTATAGAGCAAGACATGAATAATTATCTAAAACAACGTATGCGTATGATTAGTCGACATGCTTTCTACAACATACCAGTCTTTCTTTACGGAAAAATATTTTTTAAAACGTAAATAGTTCTAATAATACGGAAGCAAGGGGAAATGAAATCGAGAAAAAAGTTAGGATTTTTGACAGCACAGTTCTTTTTACGTAATTTTCATATTTTTAAACGCACGTAGAAGGAAAGTGTTTTATTTTCACACTTTCTGCCAGTTTGCAGTGCTCCGTAAATGAATTAAAAATTGCATGAATGCATTTAGTCTTTGTATCTGTATATTTCGATGCACAGAAACAGCAAATGATAAAAGACAAAAACCAGAGCATTATTTATTGGCTCGAATAACGGTTACGCCTTAGTTTAGGGCTGTCTGTTTTTGATGATTTTTAGTAAAATTCTCCGAATTTCAGTTTCGATGAGTTGCTTTTGAAATCCTTTCAACTAAAAAATTTTGTAGGCATTCTATGTTTGTAAGTAAGAATATCAAAACATACAATTATTTATTTCATAATTTCACGTCACTTGCATTTTAATATTTAATTAGCTAATCTTTAATTATCTTGAAGCCAAATTTCTTTGTTTCTAAACTTTCATAATACATTTTAATTACCGTGACTCGTAAAAGCTGTCCTTAGGATGTAACTGTTATTTTTATAAATTTTTAATACCAAATCAAGCATTATGAATGTCATTAAACGAATTAACATTAGATTTCAAAATAAAGCTTTTACACGCAAAATAACATTATTGAGTAAAAAAAGTCATTAGTTAATTACTTCCAATGGGAAATGGATTTGACCTATCACATATGCACTTTAAAACATTTATTTTCAGTTTTCATCCAGTGTGATATTTTGATCCAAACCACGTAAGCATTCTCTTGTCAGTTTGTTTCCCGAGAAACTGCAATTAGTCGTTCCCACTCTTGACAGCTTGTAAGTACAAGGTAGCTCATTCCTTGTTTCGAAAGCAACAGGTTGTGCCGTGACATCATCTGTAAAAAGTACCCATTACTCTGAAATCTTCGTTGCTATAAAGATGTCATGGTCTTCTTCACTCCTTGTCCCCTAAGAGTGCGTTGACTTGAAGATGTTCTTCGACTGAATGCCCTTTCTTTTTTATCCTCCGTGTTGTTTTTTTCTACGAAGGTCATTGGAGATAATTATTTTGTGTATTGGGGTTTCCGAATTAATTGTCTTTTGAAAGGGAAGGAGTGGGATTTTTTTCGTTGTTAAGATGAGTGGAATCCGAATGAAGATTCGCTGTAATTAGGAAAGCCATATTTGGGCAACTGTATTAAAATAATTAGTGTATCAAGAAAAATTGTGTCAAACACGAAT
>BGPR01000746.1:285896-304879 GCA_013235015.1 Araneus ventricosus
ACAAATTGCATTAAAAATAATAGTGTATCAAGAAAAATTGTGTCAAACACACTAAATGCTTATTCGATGAGATAAAGGAACAGCACCTTGTTGATCGTAAGTCAATGAGTATACTCATTTAAAATAAAATAGAATGAATTTTCTCTCTAAAATGGAATGGAAGAAAAACAAAAAAGTACTCTTTTCTGAGTAAAATAACTAAAGAAAATTTTTTGTTCATGAATTCAAAGAGATCCCATGGCAATAAGTTGTTGTATTTTCAGTAGATCTTGTTGCTTTATTTGGAAATATTGAGCAAAACAAATGTCAGTAGTTAATGCCATAAAGAATTTCAATAAAAGGGTTTAAAAAAATACAGCTTCTTAGAGCTTGTAGCTTCTAAAGAGGCAGCCTGCTTTTTATTAGTGAAAGGGGAAAACCTAAGAAAATTCCTTATGTTCTAAGAAACTTCTAGATAGAAAATCATCAAAGAACGTATTCAGTATGAAAACACCTTGAAATAAATAAATCACAACAAAGAAGTGAACTGTTAACCACATTCTATTGTCGATATGAGTTGCCTCTTTCTGTGCGTTTTTATTCGAGATGTGTGTTTAAATGACCAGTTTTACCTAAAGAAACGAATAGAATGCAATTAATCCATGCGATGTCACAGTCTCGCAAAAAATGTAACTGCCTGTCATCCAAACATGTAACTAAAATGCTGCACTGTATAACTTATTGCTCGTATATTCTAATATCTTACGCTGCGATGAGATGTATTTCATTTGGCCCAAACAGTTTGTACGAATATGCGTTATTGTCTGCTTTTGACCGTTAAAAATACAAAAAGAGATTATAAATTATAGTATCAAAATATCAAACTCACTCAAGAATCCTAGGTTATTAAAAGCATGAATGAAATTCTTTGAGGGAAAGATTTAAGCTTACATCATTCATCTTACTGTGTTATTTAGCATAAATGTTTTTTCCAGTATGCAATTCTGCATACATTAACTAACTTAGAAACGTAAAACAAATTTAATAAATAATTTAAATAAAACTAACTAAATTTGATACAGATTTAAATAATCTATGTCAAGATTAGATTGACCTACTCTAACATTGACAAAAAACGAATGACTTCGATGTGTTTAATCGATGTATCAATTTGTGATAGCCACTCAGATGGCGCTGCTGTAACGCTCTCCGTTTAAGAATTTTGTGTGTAATCAGTGTTGTCTGGTCCGTGTACTAATAAACTTGATGTCTAGAGATCTGCCCATTTATTTCGTAATAGAAATTCTAGAAATTTTACGATGAAAACAGAAAACGATTGTAAATTTTATTTAAAAGAACATACCCCCCCCCCCTCCCTAAAAACTTGAGTAATGTTCTTGCGTAAGATCTAAAATTATTGTACCAAAAAACACAAATCAAAAAATAAAAATTAATCAAATCACGAGAGAATTATTGATCTTAACATTAGGAGTCGCAAATGCATGATGCATATTGGATTCCAAATGTAAATCGACGTGTAGCATTTTACATGTGTCAACCGGGCATGAATTTATTTCATAAATTGCTGTTGAATTTCCCCCCTACTTTAGTATTGAAAATGCTCGAATTCAAGTACTTACTCATTCACTATCCCTACAAGAGGAACCAAATTTTCAGCACCCGAAAGTCTTGTGCACTTTGTTCGTGACTGTCTAAATTTTGTCTTATTCTTGTTCTGCATTATACAGGGCGGTCATAAATTATTTTACCCATTTCAAAATTTAATTTTAAAAAATGATCTGAGGCTATCTTTTCAAACAGCCGCTGATGTTAAAGGCGTAGGACTATTTTACTCGAGTGATTATTTTGTTTCTCGAAGTTTCTCGTAAGCTTTTAAGTTTAAGTAAGTATTTTTTGTAATTTCTTTAATTTTAAATTTTTTTTGTAACTTCTGTTGTTACCCTTTATCTCTAAAATAAGACATTAGTTATGTTTTTAACATATGTAGTTACCGAGATATAGAGGATCTCCCATACCAAGTTTTGCGGCGTTTTGGAGTGTGAATCAATTTCCTTCCTGAGACCCCAGTGGGAGGAACGTAGCCCTGCATTAAAAAACCCTATAATGTAATAGCATTTTTTTAAAGAGAGAGTAACTCAAAAAGTTTTTTTTCAGATAGGTAACTCGCCGATACGGCGCACTAAATCTGCTGCAGCGGAAGATTCCCAACGCAAGTGTCAAAATGGCTAGAGTGCAGCAGAAGGCGTCTTTGGTTCCACGAAAGCAAATGAATTGTAACAGTTCAAGGATGTTTTCGGTTAGAGTATTGAAATTGTCGGTCTCCAACTAAGAACGCCATTAAGAGTTGGTGTGAGTAATTAAGGAGTGAAAGTCTCCCTCACTCGTACAACAACTTCGTCTGAGAGCGATGGTCGTTCAGCACATTTCATATTACCTTAAATTGCTCATACCAACGCTGACAATTTCGATACTTTTGGCTAAAACATCTTTGAGCTGTTACAATTTATTTTCTTTCGTGGAACCAGAGCCGTGCCTGCTGCTGCACGGACTTCGACACCTGCTTTGTGAATCTTCCGCTGCAGCAGATTTAGTGCACGCCGTAATGGAGTGTCACCTACCTGAAAAAAAACTTTCTGAGCTATTCTCTCATTAAAAAAACGAAGCTGCCACATTATGGGGGTATTAATTTTTGAAATTGATACCCCCATCGAATAATTTATGGCCACCCTATATTTTCACTATATTAAAATTTCTCTGTCAGTAAAAATATATGAATTTTTTTCGCTGTGGTGCATTTTTATTCGGGAGTAAATTTCCTTTGCTTCAGGCATTTTAACAAATTTTAAGTTTAAAAATGCTTATGTATAAATTTAAAATATTTTTTATCCGCAAGATTTTATTCTGAGATAGCTAATTCCGATGTTCGGAATGATGAAAAGGCTTCTTTGTTTTACTATTTTTAAATTGCTTTCTGCAATGAGATTCTAAAGTTCAGAAATAAGTTGATTTTAAACTTTCTTTCCAATTGTTTTGTTTTACTTTAAACAATTCCTTGTTACTGCTTCTTGTTGAGTCACCACTGAGCTTTTTCGGGGGAGGGGCTTCTATTTCTTTTTTCTTTTGAGCAAATTTATACCCTCTTCCTTTGAAATGTTTGTGTTAGATGTAAAATATCATAATGATTTCTTTCAATGATTATTCTAATTTTCAGAAATAATATTTTCGGTGTTTTTGGAGTTTCAATATAAATCTTTATTGAGCTCATTTCTTTAATTAAATGTAGGGGGAGTTAGGGTAGATTGATACACTGGAACATTGTAAAGTCCACAAATTTTGATGATTGGAATGGTACAAGATGTTCACATCCCCTCATATATATGCCACTTTAACCCATAGTACACGGTATATTTTTCGGCCATTTTAAGTCAAAAGGTAATTTATGAATGAATCAAACCGATAATCTTCTAGTCTAAGTAAATTTTATTCTAAGTACGTTTTGTGTCATTTCTTTAACTAATTACGTTTTCCTGCCAGGGAATCTACTCCAAAGGTAGGGAAAAACCTTTATTTTTCTGAATTTTATTAAGTTTTGAGTTTTTTTAGACTTGATTTTACGTGACCACTTGTTTTAAGTAAAAAGGTCTCTTGGGGCAGATTGATATAGTTGACTCCCGGGCACATTCATATGCATCTTCTGTGTGTATCAATGCGCCTTAACAGAAACTAATTTGCAAAATCGTCTTCCGAAATGGATAAAACGTAAAAAAGAACTATCTGTGAGAAACAAGTAAGTAAGTACTTGTTTCAACAATGAAAACGGTTTGAATTTCATTATGAAAAATATTGTTGTAAATTAAGAGTTTAAAGTATTTTTTTATGAATTTATTAAAATTGGAGAAAAAAATTGTACGGAAACTAAACTAATATCATCGAAAAGGTAATTTTTTGTATTTTCAGATGGTGTGAAAATGATTTTTATGCTATATTATCTTCGTAAGTCATCAAGGAAGAACGCGTAAATTTCCCTTAATTTTTAATTAATTAAAATTTCCAAAAACGGCTGCGAGGCTCACATTCCCTCCCTCGAAAGTATTTTTACATACACACACACATTATCCTTTATTATTTGCAGAGATAAATTATTTTCTAAGGTATTATTGTTTCAATTTTCCAGTCTCATTAAAAATGTTGAATTTTGATTATAAATATAACTTTGTTACTTTGCAAAACTTTCAAACCTTGATTTGGAATATAAAGTTTATTGATAAAACTTTGTTTTGATTCCAGACCTATTAACCATCATTATTTTCGATATTTCCGTGTGTATCAATGTACCCGTAGTATGGGGCAAATTGATACAAATCCATTTTGAGGAAAAAAGTGTAATAAATATTTTGTTATGTCATTTATAGGGGCGCTGATTCGTCTTAATGTTGGGTTCCATAAATGAATACATAGTTCATCAAACTAAAGAATTATATTCTGCCGGATGAATTTACATTATTACAGGACTCATGCGATATTTACAGTGAAGAAACTATATACAGTCAATAATTAGTTCTATTGGATGGCACGTCGTAGTCGACATTTTAGCCTTTGTGACCATCATTGTTGAATCGTCGTTGATCGTTACCGCGTTAGGTCTTTCACCGTCTTCTGCTCTTGTCTCGTCTTTTCTACAGATCTCCAACGTAGAGGGCGCCACGCTCACAAGCATGGGCACTCACGCTCACACGAAATATGGCGTTTCCACATATTTCGACCATCCTCTGGTCAGGCGTCCTGGACTGGCTGACATCATCATCAAATGACAAGATATATGAGCAGTTGAATCTGAAAAATACAAAAGAAGAAAGAGAAAAGTATTGTGCTCTTTTAAATTATGTGTATAATCTCTAGTATAAGTCTTTTGATCATGACTTCATATGGTCAGCAGCTGTAGATGTTTTATTATGCCCATCATGACATCCGATTTTCACAGTATCATATCTGTCATTGGGTTTGACAGTTGTGATTTTGTAGGGACAGTAAAACGTAGCTCTCAGTTTAAGACCTGTCCCGTACTGGGTCATTTGAATGGCAACTAAGTCATTCAGCTTGTAGAGGGTTGGATTCTTACGTTCCTTGTTGTACTGTCTCTTATTTTCTTCTTGTATCTTCAAGATATTTTGCTTAGCATCGTTTCTCATTTCATCACGTTCTTGCATCAGATGGTTTAAGTACTCTTCACGCAGTACTTCGTTGACTTTTACGTCTTCTTTGTTCTTCATTTTCGTACCCATCATCAGTTCAAATGGGGTGTATTTTGTGCTTCTGGATGTTGAGGTGTTGATGACACACTGCACATTGGAAATATGCTTGAACCATCTCGTTGGATCGTCATGCGAGAACTTGGAAAAAACAGGATAGAATACTGTGCATTCGTTCAATTGGTCCATTTCCCCTTTGGCAGATGGAAATTTAACAGGATAGAACCACGTGAACTTGGTGAAACCATCCACCACGGTCAAGATGTGTTGGTATCTTTTATTGATAGAAAGAAGAGGTCCAATAAAAGCAATATGGTATGTGTGTAGTGAAATATTTGCTTTGGGTATCGGGTTCAAAAAACCTTCTCCCTTACCATGCTTCTTATTATGCAAAATACTTTCTACACAATTGGCTATTACATTTTCTATTTTATTCCGCTCTTTAGGGATGTAAAATTTTTGATATAATACCTTTTCTGTTTTTTCTACTGCAAAATGACAATTTTTATGTACTTTTCTTATAATTTCGTTCTGCAGAGCTTCGGGAACTACTAAAAGATCTCTACCGTTTCTAATTTATATAAGACATCATTTTTCACAAAGTAATGATCTTCTTCGCCCTTTTCGACGAGAGATTTAATTAATTTTAGATCTTCGTCTTCATTCTAGACAGACATTATTCTAGTTGTCAATTCGTCTTGTGATCGCGTTACCAACAAAACAGTATTGCGGCTTAAGGCATCCACATGTCGCATTAAATTTACTGACCTATGAACAATTTCATAATCGAACTCCTCTAAAAATAAACCCCAACGTGCTACTTTAGGGCAAGTTCTTTCTTCTCAAGTGTTTTCTGAAAAACGGCACAATCAGTTACAATTTTGGATTTTGACCCTAACAAATAGTTTCTAAATTTTTTTCAAAGATTTTATGATCGGAAGAAATTCTAACTCATAATTGCACAATTTTTCCTGCTGGGGAGTTGTCTTTTTGCTCATATACTGTATTGGGTGTAAATTTCCGTCGTCAGTCTTCATTAGTAGCACAGCTCCTAACCCATTTTGGCTTGCATCGGTATGCAACTCTAATGGTAGTCCTTGTTTAAAAGTATGTAACACGGGCTTTTCTGACAAAATGTCCTTTAATTTATTGAAGGCTTCTAATTGCTCTGGTCCAAATTTAAATGATTTTTCTTTACGGAGGAAATCGCTTAACGGTTTAGCGATTAACGAATAACGTGGTATGAATTTACGGAAATACCCAGTAAGCCCTAAAATGATTGTACCTGTTTGATTTTGGTATTGGATATTTCTTAACGGCTAATGCTTTACTTGGCGAGGGTTGGATGGTACCGTTTTCTATTACGTATCCGAGAAATTCTTTTCTTTCAAAACTGGCATTTTGTGAAATTGATTTCTAAGCCATTATCAGCTGCGACTTTGAGAACGCGTTTTAATTTCTCTATGCCTTCTGACTCAGACTGAGCAGTCATAACGATATCATCTAGATAAAAAACTATGGTTTTATCATGAACTAACTCTCTAAAAACATTATAGACAAATTTCATGAATACAATCAGGGAGGTACATAATCAAAATGGATCAGTGGCGAATCCAGGGGGGCTATTGAGCTGCAGTCCCCCCCCCAGAGCTAAACCAAAATTTTTGATTTTATTTAAAATCACTTTAACTGCTTGTTCTTGATTTCCATTAAAAAATAATAAAATCGTGACAAAATTGCTTTCTGGCTTGACAGGCTCGAAAATGTTCCTACTTTTCTAGTCATTCCACTTGTACCTGTAGCGTTGACGCGGTCGAAAACATTTTTTGGCTAGTTATTTCATTGTATTTTTTATTAAATTATCGAAAGTATTGTAGTGTTCTTTATTACTCTTATTGTCAGGTGAGAAAAGTCTGTGAAGTTAAAGTGTTTTGGTTTACATAAGCCATGAGGTTTGACATTCGTCACTACGATAAAAAAATTTTATGACCTCAGCCCCCCCCCGAACCGAATCCTGGATTCGCCACTGAAATGGACATTTAATAAATTCATTCTGTCCGTTATAAGTAATAAACGACGTATACTTGCGACACTTTAGCTTTCTAGAGATGATCTAATACATCTTCAATTAGCGGTAATGGAAGATGCGATCCTTAACGATCTTTTTGCTTAGCTTTCTGTAGTCAATACAAAGACGATGAGTGTTATATTTATTCTTACACAGCACTACTGTGGCAGCAAAATTTGAACAACTGTTTCGTATATTTCCTTCTGATATCCATAATTCCATTTGAATTTTTGTTCCGCGAAATCAAAACGTCTGGGTTTTAGAAAAACAGGCGTCTCATCAGTCAACATAAATTCCATTTTTAAAAAGCAAATACTCATTTATTTTTCATCATGAAATATCTAGTTATATGGAATTAAATATTTTAATTTAGAATGCAATGCATTTTAACATTTTTGCTAAAACAGCTTACTAACATATCTTCTGCTTTAACATAAACAACACGCACAGAAGAAAACCCAATAAGGGCAGAGGGAATTTATGGTAGTAATCCTACATTGTTTTTCTTCTTAATCTGTAAAAGAAAAGAAATTACATTTTATCATCCTCCTTCATAACTAAATGCTTTTAGCAGGTTGCTTCCCATAAATATAATATGCTAACTGGAGGCTATATTTCTTCATAGTTGATAAGTTCCGAGAAATCGTAGGAAATTAAACCTGTTCCGTGCAAGAGATGGACAAGATGTTTCCGCGCCGGCGGCTGAAGAGCTTGTTTTTCCCTGCCATTCCCGGAAACGACGAACGCCCAAGATGCTCCGTGATAAAATCTTGTTATGGGCACGGACGAACCATTCGCTGATGTAGCAAACCCACCACCGCATTCTCTATGCCCGTATTCTTTTAGGATCGTGGGCTGGTCAATCGTTGGTCGTATTCATCTTCGATGTGGTGCATTGTCCGGATATTGAGGGCGGTGCAATCAAAATGGCGTAAGTCCACAAATCAAACCATCAGGATCTAACATATTCAAACATTGGCCTTAGTTGAACGTTTCATTTGATTATTTCAGCAAAATATAACGACATAATTTTTATAATTTCTCCTAATTTCTCCACCCATTGCAATATAAATTTTATTTGCAATCACAAGATCCTGCTCTCTCTGCTTTTCACAAATTGGTTAGCATTTCTTAAAACTGCATACACATTTCAAACCTAACCTGAAGGAAAATTTAGGAAGCTTGGGACTTTTACTTTGAAAATACAAATAGCGCCATAAAACATGAACTTACAAATTTATGAGTACTTGTAACGGATATTAGAAAAGGTTCTGTCAAAAACTCTAAGATTAGCTTGACACTAAAGAACTACAGTTTGTTATAAAAAAGATTTCTTAGTCATAAAAGTATTTCTAAGAATTTGCTGTCATTAGAAAGCATATAATATTCTGAGTGCAATTTTCTTTCAATGAATAAATAGTTTTACTGGCGCTTCTTACACACTATTGATTGCACATTGATTTTCATAACAAATTTTATTTCTTCCATGATTTATGACTGTTACTTTAGTAGAATAAACATAATTTAAATTTATTAGGAAATTGTTTAAGTAATTAATCAATCCTTCCTTTCGTTGAATAAAATTTCAGTATACTGATGCATTATCTAATAATATATAGACGTAATCATTCTCATCTCACGGTTTGACTTAAATCGCTGTTTTTCTTAGGACCCTGTTTAAGAGAGAAGATGATGATTCCGGAATAATATTGGTGAACACGTGCTTGCCATGTTTATTGTAATTATCGTCCACCGGTAGGCGTGACAGCGTGGGTGTGTGACACTCCTTGCAGTTACCTTGGCCACCGACTGTCATTGACCTTGAAAAGAGATCAAGGTCCTTTCTAAGTACTTTTTTTCTAATATTTATATGCACTTTTTTGTGAGTGGAACACGTGTCAAAACATTCTTTTTCCATTTACGGCAGAAGAAAGATATCTCCCCAACAGATTGATACTCGCTCTTCCTAAAAATATTTCTCAAATTTAGGAGCAACTTCTATTTACAAAGTTATATAAAGAATTATTTTAAATTATTTATTGTTCAATTTGGAAAGAAATGGAATGCTAGATATCCGTGCCCCCTTTTTCAAAGATTACTTTACATTTCCCTCTGCTTTGAATTCCATTCTTATGCCGAAATGAAATGTACAGTCAAAAGGAAGTGACAGGAATGCAGGGGTTTGGAAAAAACACTTAAAAAGCACAAATCTTAAGGTCAAACAAGTTTTAGTCTTCGAAGACCATGGAACGTTTCTAGACATTATGTTTCCATTTTATTTCCGATAATGGTCATTATGCTTAAAGAAGAAGCAATTTTGACGTGGCTCCTCCTTGTCCTTACATACGCATCACTATATTGATGGACTTTAAGCAAATATTACTGTGAACCAGGGCTGCCTTCATGCCTGATTTTAACATCAATCAAAGCCCTTACCAGGGGCATAGCAAAGGGGGCGCGGGAGGTTATAGATGCCCTGGGTGCCAGTCTTAGGGGCGCCATGGGGACAAAGCTTTAGTGCATTTATGCCACTTTTTATAGTCAAATATGATGACGAGGAGAAGAAATACCATACATCGTATGCCATTTCCCCTTGCCAACTGATGATGACTGGGAGCTAAAAATCCATGGTATGGTCCGGAACTGCATACACTCCTCGTCACTGACCCATATAGGGTTTTAAGGTTAAGAATCCCACATATTACAATTAGATCACGGCTATATCTGAAAACAAGAGAAGAAGGCTTATAGAATACAACTACGTTCTATATCTTTTACAGAAAATTAAAAGCTTTAAAGAGAAATACTTGTATGTGAGAAACAATAACAGTATTCTCATTAATTTGCTAACATTGTTTTTTGAAGTTCAATTTGAGACGCGGCTATATAGAAAGCAAGTCCTCTTTCTTTGAAAAGACTGAAAGAAACAAATGGGCAAGGACGAAATAGTTCCAGGATATTTTTTTTAAGTGACGAGAAATGTTTCCCTATATATTATTGTGATATAGTGCTTAATAGATCTCAAGCCATATATTCTAGACAGGGCAGCTTAACAAAAACCAGGCAACTTAGCAAGCCATATATTTTAGAGGAACAGCTTAACAACAAGTGTAAGTTGGCAACCTGCTAAGAAGATGAATTCTTTCAAAGTTGACTTGTAAACACCTTTAACGAGAAGATTCGAAATCACTATTTATCAGATTTTTGGTCGTGAAAAGAAGTTTTTAACATTTCTTTAGCAACCTTGTTATTTTATTACGTTTTTCGCACATACATTTTTCTTATTCATTATCTTGAAGAATCCTGAATGTTACATGACCTGAACTGAAATTTAATGGCTGTTTTAAATGCAATTATTTATTTTGTTAAGATGAAAATGTGTCAAAATTGCAATTATCTTGGCAGGAAAGAAAATTTTTTCGATTTCTATGTCAATTCAGATTTAGTAAACAAGTGAACTAGCGAACATTAATCTTGGACTTGAATAGTTAGCTTTAAAAATTATCCTTAACCTTTTAGCACGGAAGGTGAGTTATAAGTGCTTTATTTTAATGTTTTATGTTGTGATAAGTCTGAATATGTTGCAAATTTAAAGACTTCTTTCAAATGGAATTCCCAACGATTATATGAGGGTTTTCTGCAAGATCCTGCATTTTAAAGGAATCTACATCCTTTTTCAAAAAGCATAAATTAAAGCATTCAGACATTCCAGATAAAAGGAGACTGTCCCGATCACTCAAGATTTTCAATTTTGTCTGTTTGTCTCGGATACCAAATAATGCCTCAAGTTTGCATCGAATTTTACGTATAAATAATTAACTACATGGAACTTTAGAAAATTTCGTTGAAAAAAGCATTTTGCTGTGGTATAAAATCAGGCGTTCCAGAAAGCCAGAACAGTCCTGATGCTTTATTCACTATTCCGGAGTGGAAAATTATCCTGAATTTGAATTAAATATCTTAGATTGTCCCATTTTTACTTAGACATAAATAATTCACAGTAAAAAAGAACTAGATTTGATATTTCCAAGACTCAACTTAAAGAAAGCTCTGCTTTCTAACTTTACGAAACAAAGAGTATGTTCGCCCAGAATAACCAATTTGGATGAATCAACCTAAAGAAAAAGTAATAAAAATATCAGTATAAAAATACATTAATTGTGCTTTTTTCATGTTCTAGAAGATTTTAATTTTTCTCAAATAGTTAGCTATCGCATTGTTTCTTGATCTTTTTTTATTCACAATTTTTTAAAAAATTTTGCCTATACCCCTCCTATATTCATCCTTACCTATATCCCCCCCAGTCAGTGTCCTGGACACTTCCCGAGGTTCCAGAGCGACTAGGCTTGACGTTCAGAAAATCTGATCATTTTACATAAATACTCAACATTGATTTTAAATAAATTTCGTCAGTTGTAAGCCATGAATAATAAATAAAATAAAGCTTCTGTTGAGAAAATTTAATTTTTTTTATTTGCACTAATGATGAAGCCATCTTATTCGTATGATTTAAGAAATGCTGCTTTTTCCATCTGAGGGCTTTATGCAAGGGTGTAGTGGAGCCGGAACGCACCGGAATTCCGTTCTAGCACTGCTTTGTTTTCACGAAAAATAAATAAGAAAAATTAAGAAAACATCTTTAAAACAGCACCTTTTTTGTCAGAATGGTTAGAGCGTTTTGGCACTGCTTTCAGAGCGTTCCGGCATTACTTATTTCTCGACTATAAACTGGCTTTATGTGTGTTGACTAAGTCCTCGTATTCTTTTTCAAAAATTTTTAAATGCAAAAATAGTTGCAAAGTGAAACAGAAATTAAAAAATTAATTTTTTAAAATTAGTTTTTTCCCTTTGGTATAGTAACAAAAACCGCAGTGGAGTTTCTTTCAATTTTAGTCAAGTGAACTTCCGGTAAAGCGATACTGCTTGTTTGTCATATTGGAAATGGGTTTATTCAAATTGTATTTTAAATATTTTAACTACCCATTCATGAAAACTTGATCAACATCCCTTTCAATAAAAGTTTATTTTCTTTAAATGGCAAGTTTTCGAATCTCAGATTAAATCAATTAGAAATCAATGAAGATGGTAAAAGGAAATTTCTAAAACAACATTAATAAGCATAATACATAAGCAGTTAAAAAAATATCATGATTGAAAAAAGTCATATAATTCTCCTTGTCTTTGATGGCATGCCAAGATGAGAATTTTTCGTAATCGCATTTCCCGCATACGTAATTCGTTTTGACGCTGAAAATTTGCCAATATGTTAAGAATCTATCGACGGTTCATAAACTTAGCAAATTAGCATCTGAAATGACTCATTCCTCCCGTTTAAAACGCATTTGCCGATAATAAGTCTGAGACTCCAGCTCGGCAGGAATTCAATTTGTTGGAGACAAGCATTATTCTTAAGCGACCAAGATGCAATCAGAAGCTTGGAATACATTCCAGAAAAGGAAATGGAGGAAAATTTATTACAAGTTTCCCGCAGATTCGGAATGCAGTTCAGCTAATGCTCCTTCACAATGGGACATCATAACATTATGTATGTTTATGTCACTTGTAGTCTCCATTTGAGTGGCGATTAACAAGCCCATTTTTATAGACCTTCTGAATTGATGCACGTAAACATCACAGCTTCTCTACTTTATGTTTCTCCATCCGACCAGTCGCTGAATTTTGGAACGTAACTATGATGCTTGTTTGTTTTCTAGGGGATGCATTATTGACTTCATTTGCTGCAAGGCCGTTTTAAGATTAATAGACTTCCTTCCCAACTCAATTGACCCAAGTTCCTGGGTTTGCCTACAGATGGACAGCAGTAAACGCCTTTAAACCTGATAGCCATTGTTAGGGTTGCAAAGAAAGCACGGTTATTTGTATTTGAAATTGATGAGAAACATTATGGTGCTGCTAACATGCTTCGTTATGAATACATGGTTTTAAAAGGATATTGAATATACAATGAAAATTCAATATTGATGGATAATAATCGATGTCTTCTTTATATTCAGAAGATTAATCATAACTGTTAAAATAATTACATGTCACGATGTCTTTCATTCTTACAATGAGTAAAATACTATTGTAGCGAAAGAAAACAATTTTGTTATTATTTTAAACTGTTTATTTTTTTTAAAAAATCAACTAAAATTTATTCTAATTCATGATGTAAATTAAGCGTGGATATATCATCTGTAACAGAATCAGAAATATTATTTCTGATTTATTAGAATTTCCAATAACTGAAGTACTATAATTCAAATGGACAAATATTATTTCTTAAAACATTCCATTTAAGAGGAACAGTTTGACAATTTTTGCAAGGGATGCAATTCTGTATGATAAATGGTTATGCAAATATTTAAGATTTTTTAATCATAAAAATCAAACATTATTACAACAATTATAAAAAGAATTAAATAATCAACAATTGTAACACCTATAAAAATAATTTGTTAAACATTATTGTAACAATTATAAAAATCAATTATTTAGCATGTGATTTATTTTACGAAATTTCTCTACACTTTTATAAAAGCAATTCTTATTATGTCTGCCAAAGAAATCATTCTAAAATTTAGGACGTTTGTTCATTCCTTCTCGTATAAGTCAATACAGATTCACCAACTTAAATTATTCAGTACACAAAAACTCAATCTTAAAGCTCTAAATTTTAAGCTGAAAATTTTATTTTCTTTTTCTGTATTAATCATCCCCACCCAAGTTTTTGATGATTGAGCCTTATCAAAAGCCAACTCGAACAAATGAATTTCAAAACTGATCAAGATCAGTATAAATTTTATGATTGATCAAGACAAGAGCAATACTCTGCAGAAATTTTATACATGCTTTCGGCCGGTGAAATTTAAACAGCTTGAATATCATAGCACGTTTTATTAGCTGAAAAGTTTTTGATAAATTTAAAATAATGTAAATGTGAAGTAGATGTATGAACAAATTACTGTTATCGAAATCAAATATCTTATGAAACTAAAATATTATTTTTACAAGCGTATGAACCAGAATTTTTTCAGTCCAGCCCTAATATATCCCTGGATTGATGGATAGCAATTGAAACAGCAGCCAGATACGATCAGAATTATTAATGAAAACAATTAATAATTCTGATAGAGCTAATATACTATTAGCTGGACACCTATTATTTGGCGTTTATTATTTATGTCAATTTTTGCGATTACTTATTTCCATTTCTATAAATTTTTAATAGTTTCCTTTTACGCTATATTTTTTAGTGATTTATTAAGACATGTTAAGATCTATCGATTGCGATGGAATTTTTTAAATACATTTAATTATGCCATCGCATATTTACATTAATTTATCCTGTTTTACCGTTCTATCTTATCTGACAAAAACAATCTTAGTGTTCTACTTGTTTCCAAACATATCTGGGTGTATGTTTGCAAAAGGCAGTATGCTTGCCTTATCAGAGTACTTGTGTTTTTAAAACGTTCTCTTTCTTAGATTGCCTTCGCATTCTTGAAGAATTTTTTAATTGCTTTCGTTCTTCTCAGCTTATTTTTTATATTTTCTATATGCTTGTATATCATATAGAATTTTGGTTTTGAATTTTATTTCAACGAAATGAACTGCTAAAAGTTATTTATTTCCTTAGAGTGTGTTCCTTCTATGTAGTTATTCCAATTCTATTTAATATCAGAACTGCTATTCTGTTTTTTCATAAAGTCTTTACTGTCCCATCTGAATAAAATGAAATATTTATCAGTTTTTTCAGATTCAGAGTACATTAATATACATTTTTTTATTAATGTTCCATCTGAAAAAGCTGATAAATATTTCATTTACTTCAGTGTTAGTTAATTTCTTCATGATACACAACGTATTTTTATTCCCATTTTTGGAAATTTCGCCGTGGAATTTTCTGTTTAATTGGTGAAATACACTCACAACTATTATAATGTCCTGAAATGGAGAAAACATGAGAATATCTCTTAATCTGGTAACAAAACTTCTAAAAACCAGCAAATACTACTTCTATTTGACAGTGATGGATTTATGAAAAAATTTTAAAAAATTTAAAAATATAAAATATTGTTTTTTATCTATACATTATTGCTATTCAAAAACACAAGAAGAAGCTTTTTATTTTATAAAATATCTTCATTCACAGAAGGAAGCCGCCATCTTTTCAAAGAGAGAGTTACGTCATCGTACACATCCAGTCGTTTGCATTAGAAATCCAACAAAATCAAATATGACAGCAACTCTCTCTACTTTGAGATAGTTGTGAAACTAACTCTTCCTAATAACCCAAAAGGTGGAGCTCTTTATTTATAATCCAAGATCAAATTTCCATGAGATTGGGCGTATTGCCGTCAAGTTTGATGAACCCACGATTTGCCCGAGGAAGATCGAATATTTGCACCACACAGAATCTTTCAAAGCATTGCTGCTGAAGAAGAAAAGAAATACTGAAAAATCTATCACTTCCTCTGTTATATTTTCTTTAACTAGAAAAATCAGTCAAGCAACTAGCTGTAATTTAATTTTTTATTTATTCATTTATGTAGATTAGATTAATAATACGCAGTTGAATTTTTCGTCATAAAATCTGAATAAAATAGGTTAATTTAGTACATTTAGATTAACGCCCATTTTAGAAGCTGAATGGGGGTACTTTTGGATAGATATCGTAATTTTTAAACGTGGTCGGATGACGACGCCCCTCTCCCCAGATTTCCATGCCATATTAATGAGAAGACTCTTGCTACCCGATGGATTTAACGGAACTATGATAATCGACCCTCAAACCCTCTCCCATTCGCAGGGCCTGATTTATACATTTCTGTGCCCTAGGCTAAAGCACTCAATTCTGCGCTTTACCCAGGTAGCACAACATGTTGCGCAATATTGTTCGATATAATATAATATTTCAGTGAAACCTCTTCGAACGGCCACCCCTCTTAACGGCCAATTTTTCGTGGCACGGATTTTTTGGCCCATAGACCTAATGTTAAAATAACCCTTAGCAACGGCCACCCAACCCCTCTGAACGGCCGCCGGGTGGGTTCGCCCATCCCATTTAACAAACGCATCGGTTAAAGATTTACCTTTTAAACTGAAAAATGAACTTGAAAAAATGTTTTTTTTTCCGAGAAGGATAAAAACTTAAAAACAGTCACAAATTGTATCCATTTTTCAAAAAATGTAAAAAATTATTTCTCTTAGATAAGTCTGAAACTTCATTTTAAAAAAGAAATATGTGTCAGACTTGTTTATATTATGTATTATAGCAATTATCTTGTAATTGTAACGAAAACCCTTCAGAGCGGCCATCCCCTCTGAGCGGCCAATTTTTCTCGGAACGGAGGGGTGGCCGCTCAGAGAGGTTTCACTGTATATTATATTGCACGATATTATACAATATTACAAATATTGTGCAATATCGTACAATATCTTTGTGTTACTGGGGCAGGACAAAGCACTTAATTCTGTGTCCTCTCCCCTGGTGCCTTCACCGTAACTATAGATAGGCAACGTAAATGTGTCGCCAGATTATTTAATGTGTATGGATGAGCTTAAAAATAGTATTTTGCATGGCTATTTTGAAATAATGCTGTATTTTGTAAATATTTTATAGTGATCTCTTTTATATTTGCGCCCTCCTAGGGAATGACCTAGGTTGGCCCTATGGAAAATCTGGCCCTGACCATCCGGTCTCGAAGACAAGACTCTGTCGCTAGGCGCCTTCATAAAATGAGAGTTGTATAGAAATACCTTCATTTTCGAAATAAACCTCAAAAAGGAGTCGAAATAATCTTCCTTACAATTCGTTATACTGGGCAAGACTTTTCATCCAGAATCTTTTATACTGGGCAAGAATTTTCATCCAGAAAAAATAATGTTGAAATATTTAATGAATTCTTTTATATTGTTAATCAATTTATTTTGAATTAGAATCTTTAATTCATATCAAATACTTATTTCAATAATCTAAAGCTCCTTCCAAGTACAAATTTAGACAAAGAAATAAAAGAAAATCCATTGTTGAAAGTCATATTTGTTTAAAGAAATTTGTGCTCGTAACATTTACAAATCTAGGAACTGAACTTGGACATCAAAATGTATTAGAATGTGTTATAACGATTCTAGAGACAAAGCAAATAAATCTCATGGTTTTTACTTTCCTATTAGAATGTGTTATAACCATCCTCGAGACAAAGCAAGTAAATATTATGGTTCTTACTTTCTTATTAGAATGTGTCATAACGATACCTAGACAGAAAGCATATAAATCTTATGGTCCCTACTTTCCTATCAGAATGAGTTCTAACGATCCTAGAGACAAAGCAAGTAAATCTTATGGTTCTTAATTTCCTATTAAATTGCATTATAACGATCCTAGAGACAAAGCAAGTAAATATTATGGTTCTTACTTTCTTATTAGAATGTGTCATAACGATCCTAGACAGAAAGCATATAAATCTTATGGTCCCTACTTTCCTATCAGAATGTGTTCTAACGATCCTAGAGACAAAGCAAGCAAATCTTACGGTTCTTACATTCCTTTTTTTAAATCGTTTCATGCATAACAATATGCTAGACTGTTGAGGTATTCTTTCATTTTATCAAGTAAAACTCATCCGATTGAATTTCGTGGTGATGATATTTAACGAAGTAACATTTCTGTAAGAAAACTCATTATGTTAACAACTCACACGAAGAAACGCAAAATATTTTTAGATCCACTCTTATCCTATTTTGCATAGCTTGGGTGTATGAATAATGGCAAAAGCGAGAATCCCTCAGGGTACAATCTAATCTCAAATGAAGTAGCAGCGCACTTTTCCAAAATAGGCTGCACCACAACTGCCAACTTCCATCGTTTAAAAAGCGTTTTCTTTTTCTCTTCCTGCAAATTTTCAGAAATGCTGCTGCATCGGCAGCATCGTCTTCCTCAAAACTGCCGTTGCCAACAATGGAAGTCTTAAAATAAACGAAAATTACAAGTTACGTCTCTCGTTGCTTCAATCAAAAGAGCAATTTAAATGGCATTTATCGAAGGGGCCCGCTTCATTTGAATCGCGTCTTTTCAATATTTTTGGTAAAGAATGAGGTTGCGACGGTGGAATGTTTTTCTTGGGGATGATTGACAGGCCGCCCTGCCCTCTCTTAAAGAAGTTATCTCCTCCACCCTTGGTAACTTCCACCGTTTTGTATGCGACATTATGATGTGGGAGTGCCTCCGTTTTTAAAAGGTACACCGAACTTAACCAATTACAACGAGTGAGTGCTTCACGCTTGTCAGATTTATTGAAACTAAGGCAGCGTAACTCCGTGAGCGAAATATTGATAATAGTAGTCATTGCAGTAGCTGTGTCAGAAGCAGAAATGCCTTCTGTGCCTGGTGGGAATGTTGATAGGAATCGATTGGAGTACAGCTGATAAAAGTAATCGAAAGTTAATACTGTGTCAGATGAATAGCGCTGGTTTCTTTCATCTGGCCGAATGCGGGATTTTTCAAGTTTGATCTCATTTCCTAAGATCGGGTCAGGCGAAAAAACACAAATGACAAATGTTCACGAAAAAGTAAAAGCAAATCTGAAAACTGCAATAGAAATTGATTGGATCTTGAGAAGCATAACCAGATGTAAATCGTAATTGTTCTCATTTTATCCATT
>BGPR01000746.1:307572-324237 GCA_013235015.1 Araneus ventricosus
TAAAGATGGAAGATTATTCTTCAGGTAATTGTGGATTTCCCCGTCCGATGGAAGAATACACCTTATTTATTTTGATTGTTTGTCTGATAAGGGAGTTCTATAGGTCATAATTAGAGTAAGGAAATAGCTATTAGAGCTTCGGAATGAAGGAAAAAAATGACGTTCTCTGTTCGAATACGTACAAATTGCGTACGATGTGAAAGTTTTTTAACACATTAAGTTAGAAATGAAGAGGTGATCGTCCTTAGAGAAAGTAAGGTCAAAATGTCGTATAATATCATGTCCATTCAACCTTATTTTTATTGATATTATGATGAAGAAGTTTTGTGGTTCAGTTGCGTGATAATTCTGTAAAATCGTCTTTTAAACTCTGAGTAAATTCGGCTTAGTACTTAGGATGTAATTTCAAGTCTTATAAAAGCAGATATGCTGTTACCCGCGTTGCTTTGAATTTAACAAATACTTTCCTAAATTCTGTGACATGTATGTAGAGGAAAAGTATAGGGCTTCATATGATAATATTTTTATATACGAATTACTTACCCTACTTATTAAAATATAAATAGATTTTTTTAATAAGTAGGGTTATATGCATAATAATTAGGTTGTGTAAATAAAAATTAATTCTTCTGTAGTTCATGCCTTAATAACATTAATATCTAATACATTCGACATGATGTTTACCATTATCCGCCAATTTTAGGTTTATAAATATAACACGTTTTTCGAACAAATAGAAGAAATATATTTGTTTCCAAAATGATGGAAAGATTTAATCAAAATAATTTCCATCTGAAGATATCAATTCGCCCATCTGCCAGGCAATAAACAGATTCCGCGAAGTTTGAAACAATTCAATCATCAAACCAATTTCTGATATCCTCATAAGAACTGAATCGTTTTTCAGAAAAGTCAGGAAAGACTGTACGTGGATCGAAAGAAACGGTAATCTGGAAGAGCAACATCTGGTGAACATGGTGGTCAGGAAACAGATCCTAGCTAAGTGCTTCTAGAATTTCTTTTACTAGTCTTACAACATATGGGCGAACTTTGTAGTGTTGGTGGTCTTTAAAACATGTCAATCCTAAAACTGCTTTTAATATCTCATACTCCACTTTGTCAATTAGATAACTAATATTTAATATGTGTCTTTCGGCATATTTTGGATGTTTTTGTTTTTACACTAATATTTCAGTCAGTATCTCATCATAGGTGTTCTTCGCTCGGAACAACTTTGCAAATATGGTTTGTATCAGATATCAATATCAGTTCAATACGATTGAAACACTGCAAGTTCAAATGTGCTAAAAGTTTTTTTTTGAACCAAAAACTTCGTTTGAAAAGCATCTATCAGTATCAATGTTAATTTTTATGACTTTTAAACATCGATTTTAATAACTTATATCAATTATTTAATGCTAGAAAAAATGGAAAACTATATAGTGGCCAACTAATATTAAATTAATACAATATTCCAGTTAGATGGATGCTTATTTCAGATGTGCTGAAATTTTTTAAAAATGCATGTGTATTTTATTATTTTAAGAAGAAGAAGAACCTTCACAGTTATCGCATTAAAATACATAGATTTTTTCAAACAGCATAAAAGATTCACCCCTCCTACCCCGTTCTCAAAAATGAATAAGTTACGAGAAGTTAAGAATGAGTTACATTAGGAAATTTTAACTTATTTAAATTTTTTGTGCTGTAAACTAATTGAAAAATTAATTTTTGAGATTTGGGACATTTAAGAATTTCAGTACTTCTAATTAACAGAAGTTCAATTGAATATTGAATTAAATTCCAATAATCTAGAAGTGAATAAAAATTCAATTCTATGAAAATGTTCTTTGTAATAAAACAATAAAACGATTTGTCTACATTAACTAAAGGCAAATATTTTAAAACTGTAACTGTAACAATCAGTTTTTAAAGAGTGAAATAACATTTATATCAGAAAGACAATGAATTGCCAGCAAAATTAAGAAATAGGAAATTCCACTTCATTTCCTGATTTTAATTTCAATATTTATTTCTGAAATCAGACATTCTCAGAATCCCGCGTCAGATTCAATGGCCATTCAAAGAATAAAGGTTCAGTCTGCATCACAAGCATTTCTTGATATAGGCCTGAGCTACTAGTATAGCCTTCTATGAAAGAAAAATTACGTAATTGTTAATTGTATGATGCGAACTGTATTCTTAAATAAAGAAAAAAGAATAAATTCATACAGCCAGACGAAAATTTTGAAACCAATACGTGCAATAAATATAAAAGCTTTTACTAGAAGTTTTTTTTCAGTTTTCTGACCCTTTCTCAGAGATATGCAGCTATTAATAAACTTTCAAGAAAAGTACGAAGTGAAACTTGTCCAGATGTAATTATGATTGATTAAAAATCTCCATGCCTTTTCTTTTTATGCAAATTTGTAAAAGTATAGCCTTTAAATATAATTTTAAATTCTTATCCATCTCAACTTGTTTTGTACATCAGCAACCAACCTGATGCTTTTCAGTTATTTTAAATTTAGACAAAATAAAAGAAATTTCTAAAATTTTCTCTTTTTCTTCGTGACCCTTTGCAAAAGCTACCGTAGTAAAGCTCTGACATCTTTCCATTTTTATGCAATTATCTCAAGCAGCTAGGACAACTTCTATAATTATTTTCTCTTGCTGACTCTTTTGCTTTAATGATTTAAATGAAATGACTTTTAATTTACGTGCCACAAATTTTAATTTCCTGTTGGAATTTTAAAACGGTTTGATTTCTGTAAATTATTGATTCTAATTTTTGATAGTAATACTTTGCTTCAAATTAAATTATTGTGTTTATAGAAATGCAATGAGAACTAATTTTCAAATATATATATATTTATAACTAATTATTATTACTGAAATTTCTCAACTTAATTTGCTTTTAAAGATTTTAATGCTTTTTATTCACAGAGAAAGAATAAAATTGGCTATATAAATACAAGTTAGATAAGGTTTGTGAGCCAAAGGTGGCCAGTATTCCTAAGGCAGCCCACCCCCCAAAAGTAGAATTAATTTCATTTTTAATTACATCATGGTGCTACTGCATTGTAAATAATATATCTGCAGTGTACGTGGCTGAATTTAATATATCACCTTCTTCTACCTCCATGGTATGCAGTGATTTCACTTTTGAGAAGTGAAAATTTCCAGGTAAGAAGATATTTTAATTTACATGTGTTTAAATTCTTAGAACTTTGAGTTACGATACGTTTTCTGAAAGCTCATTTCTTTCTCTTGAACCACATTTACTTCAATTCTAATAAATTTATCATATTAATAGTTTTAAGTCGTGCAAATGGCGACCACATGCATGTTCCCAAGGTGGCCCGAGTGTCGTGCCACCTTTGGAAAAAAATATGGAAATCAATGTAGTAAGGGTAATTTTCAAAATTTCTACTTAATTATCTGAGAAAACTTATTACCATTTATTGTTAAATTAATAACAATAAAAGTTATATTTTTTATTTAATTAATGAAACGTGGATATAGTTTTATTTGCATATCAGAAAAATCTCACGAAATCTAAAAGAAACGTTTGTTATTTCTTGGCCAAGTTATTGTTATAAGTATAAACATTAAGTATTGAACATTGTAATAATCTTAGAGAAATAAAAATAGTTTTCCGAGTATTTTTTCACATTTTGAAAGTGATTTCAATATATGGGCCACCTTTGTAACACTATGTGCCAAAGGTGACCCGCCAGCTGCAATTTTGAAATTGTATTATAAAAATAATTAAATGTTTTTTCTACAAAGAAAAGTATACTTGATATGTGTTAGAGATAAGTGCAAAATTTTACAAAAAAAAATTAAGTCACACACACCTAACCAGAAAAGTTTGAAAAATCCTCGAAGCTTATCTATGGCCACCTACCTTACGTAAAAAACTTTGACAGAATCAATCGCATCGGTTTTATCTCATTGTTTCGTTTCAGACTCAGTTTATAGATGTATATAAAGAGTTTTCACTGTCTCTTTTTTTACATTTGTTCAGTGTCCTGATAATCTTCCACAATGCTGCATTTTCTTTGAACAGAGCTTTTCGGAGCTTTAAGAATATGCGTAAATCTCCAACTATTTTGCTTTAACAAATACAACTTTTTTTTATTATCAACGTACTATTTAGTCAACACCATGCTCAGAGAAACACACTTTACCTTCACAAATTACCAGAAATTCTTGCCTAATATTTTGAACTTTCCAAACTGATTTCAATTTTGTATTCCCTAATCATGCAAACTTCACCAGCGGATATAAAAACTGATAATTATAAACATGTGAGAAGTACAGTGCCACTGCTTTGTAAGATATCATATTATCTGTCAATAATTATATTTTTAAATGTTTGTGGCTAATGAAACAAACCTTTTTAATTTCTTGACAAAATTTATCTTTTGCTTTTTATTCCATTAACACAAGAAATTTTAGTACCTTTCCTTCTTCACTTTTAGTATTTATATGAATATTAAATATTCGTATTTAATGAGTTTTAATGTGATTTTCATTCTCCATGGCAATGGAGAATGAAAATCTACATTTTTCTACGTTTTACGAACTGATTGCAATTTTTTATTGGTTGAAGTCATGTTATAAACAATATATTATATTTCAAAAGAAGTTTCTTCGTTAATAAGTAATTTCGCAAAACATATATTGTATTTCAGAAAAATTTCGATGTTATCAGCATGTTCTGTAAAACAAAATGTTGTTATTCCACTGACTTACAAGCCAATAAATTAAAAATTTTAAGACTTTTTAACGTTAATGTGTGATAACAAAAAATCATGTCAGCAACGAAGTTATTTCATATGAAATCTTTGATTTCAATAAGAATACATAAAATTTCTTATATTGGCGCAATATGGAAGTTAGGCTATTTGGAGACATAGGATATGATTTACTGAGATGTAATGGCTCCGTTTTACTATGAATTCTTTCATATGCATTTAATTATTTGAATTGTGTCCGATAGAAATAAAATTTATTTTAAACAAAAACGAATTAAGACCAAAGGAAAAATTGAGAAACAAATATTTTCTAAGTAATATTTTAATCAGGTTGTTCAGAGAGCAGGATTATAACTAAACATCTAGACTGATTGCGTGATTTTTATAATAAAAATACCCTGCACCAAAAAAAGGAATGAACAATAGCATATTATATTTATCTAACCCAGCAGACTGTGGCCTTTATATCTCATAAGGGTTCTGAAAAGTGTTGACCAAGAGCAAACTTGATTAATTATGAGCGAAATGTAAAATAAATAATAGTATTACAAAGTTTCGATTGCATAAAATGGAACGAATTCTTCAACAAAAATAGTGTAAGATTTTAACAAAAAAGATATATATTTCCATATAATCTAATTTGCAATAAGAAACATCTGGGATATCCGATACAATTTCATAACCACCATCCTTGCCATAACCGATCACGCCCCTGAAATAAATCATATTACGTGAATAAAAGTTCCATTATTGGTTTGTGAAAAATCAAATCGTCCAATTAAAAAGAATAAAAAAGCCACTACAATAGACGACATTTTAAATTCCATTACGATAGACCTTTCTTCTCACCATAAAGCAAATGGAAATAAAAAAAGGACTTTCTAGCGAGGCAACGCCTATGCGATTTCATTTTCCAATTAACTTCGGCAAAAATTTCACCGATTCATAGATTCTTTGCTTCGAAGCTCAAAAAGTGTTCATTATGAGTCTGAATAGCTCTTCCACTGCATTTCTGTCAGGCGTCCTTAATAGCATGCGATCGTGACTTGAGAACACAATATCGTACACACAAACAAACAATTGTTCTCACAATAGCGCCATCAAAAGCACCGTCTCGTTTCTTACTATGTAATGTATTGCAAAATGACTTGTTGGAAGGAGTTGTTAACAAAGGAATTAGCGGGCTTAATTTCCTTTCAAGGGATGCTACTTTTTAAATGTTCTTTTATCTTATTTCACCGCTGGTTTTTGTTCGGGGATGAGCATCGCTGATGCAAAGCTCAGATAAGCTGCCCAATAACTTGTTTTGTGGAATAGGTATCTGTTACATAAGACTCGTCATTATTAGGATTTCTTTTTGTTGCGCAGCCATGATCTACAGGATGAGTTCTTTGATAACAACAATGTTTATAAGAGATGGGAAAAAAATGAGCAATTTTAATATTGTAATTTGATGAGGAAAACTTGATTCAAGATGGAGGATTTTCATTTATTGTGTCAAACGCAATGGTTTAGGTAAGGTTTTTAGATTTATGAAGCGTTTGATGTTTTCCTTTATGGAAATGTTTGACAAGAAAAGTCGTGTTTCTCGATAATTAGAACATTTTCTTGCTATGAAAACAATATTTGTCCTGTTTTCAGGGGAAAACAAACATAATTTTCAGCAGACATTGTTTATGAACAACATGTTTTCGCCAAACACCATTCGCATGAATAATATAATGTCTATATGAAGCAAACATCTTTTAAACTAAAATTATGTCTAAGAAAGTCTGTTTGTCTGAATACAGTTTGGCATAGTCATACTGAATATTCTTTTTAAAAAAATTCAAACTCATAAAATAGAGAATCAGATATTATACATGCATAATGATTAACTGGTGTTGATTTCGCTACTTTTCAGACATCTGCTAGCAACAGAAGATTGGTCTAATCCATTGTGTTCCTTCTTGTGAACATGAAGGGAAACCTTTTCATTGAAATACAATTACCAGTAACCAGAAATATAAGAGTCAGGAATGATTTTTGTCGATTGTATAAAAATAATTTACAAAAATTACTTTCACTAAAAGCGTTTCATGACTCATTGATTGACTATGAATCTAGAGGGCACAATTATTTGTTACATCCAGATCGAAATACAATAGTGTAGCGCTACTTATTTATTATTTTTTTATTCACTTATGAGATTAAATTCGAATTTCCCCGAAAAATTTCTTATTAAGAACTAAAAGCAAGTACTCATAATAAAGTAAATAACTTCCTTATAATTCCTAAATTGTATAAAACTACTGGTCTCCAAAGTTAATAATTACAATTTTTATTATTGTCTAAATTTTATTTCTCTCTGCCATTTCATTTCAGCCTTTCAAAAACGCTCTGTCGAAAAACAACTACCTTTTTATGGAATGCAAATATCATTTTCCACTATTGTAAATTGAACCTACACAAAATTGAACGAAATTCCAAATAACTCCAATCCGTTAAAAAATAGACTGCTTACATAACGCAAAATTTAATTTTCGAAAATGAAGTTTTAAATTTTTTCTATAGGGATCTGCATAACAGCTATATCTCAAAATGCGCATTTTAGATTTGATGAAGTACCCCTACTGCTTTTGAAATAAAAAAAGTAATGTATGTATAAAAAAAATTTAGTATGTAAAAGTTTGTAAAGAAAATTTTTTAACAATTTTTTTCGTTAAAAATAATATTTATTTATTACAAATATTTGGTCATATAAGCCTGGTTTGGCCCTTCATACCTTGAATTTCTTAACAAATTGTTAATGTTACTGCAAACCAAGATTTCACCGAAATCTCTGCTAAAATTAATTAATGTTTCACCTTTTAAACCAGCGGGAGTGTACTCCCCTAAACTTTCTCGTATACTTCCCCAAAATGGTTCTGTTTCCCCTTCCCCCGCGTGGCTAAAAAAATTCGAACCTATTGTTACCCAGAATCCAATGACTATCAGAAGGTTTTTCATTATAGTGATTGAAAAATATCTACGCAAAGAATGAAATTCGAAGAGATGCGTAACGATTTTCCTCTCTTACCGGCTCAAGGACAAACTGACGTAATTCGCTACTCCGTAATGAAATTCCTCTCCGTTCTTCCAGTACGCATGCGCGTGGAGATGACGGATTCTCTTCAAAAGTAAATTATACGGACCGACACACAGTCAACTCTTTGACGGATTTGGCCCAAAATTTTATACGGATCTACTTTCATGACGATAAAGCTGTGTATAAAATTTTATCCATCTGGCTTTTCAAGATTTTGAGTTATAGCGTTCGCGTGACCTCGAACATAAAGACAGACAGACTTCCCGTTGACGGATTTTGTCCAAAATTTGATAGAAACCTACAAATTATGTTTAAAGACCACATACTAAATTTCATCCCCGTAGCTCTAATAGTTTTCGAGTTATCGTGTTCACAGACACACACACAGACAGACATAATTCCAAAATTGTGTTTTTCGGACTCAGGGAGGTCTAAAACGTGAAGATTCCTCAAAATCTCGAGTTCGAATTTTTTGACGATTACAATACTTTCTCTTTGTATACGAGAAAGTAAAAAGTAAAAACTGTTCAAGATGTTATTTCACTAGAGTTAAGTAAACATACTTCTGAGTCCCTGACTCAACAGAAAGTAGTTTCAATAAAAACCAGCGGGAGTGGTCTCCCCTAAACTTTCTCGTATACTCCTAACACATGTAGAGAAAACTAGAATAATAAAAGACGTCAAATAAACTTCCGTCGCAAGTAAACCAAAGTTGGAACCACGCGTGGTTTGAAGGATCAAAACAAATTCATATCCCCTGCGCATTCTTCTGCGCAACAGGACCTGGCGAGACTCCCTAAATGTTTACTTCCTTACAAAATCGCTCCAGAATTGGCTTTTGGCAAACTGCCAAGTTTTCGTCCCTTCTTTGCACAGGCATTGCCACCAATAGGCATGCGCAAGGAGTTAGTTTCAAAACTGAACAGGTATGCGATTATACAGACCGATAGACAGTCAACCCTTTGACGGATTTGGCCCAAAATTTTATACGGACCTACATTCATGACGATAAAACTGTGTATAAAATTTTATCCATCTGGCTTTTCAAGTTTTTGAGTTATTGCGTTCGCATGACCTCGAACATACAGACAGACAGACTTCCCGTTGACGGATTTTGTCCAAAATTTGATAGAAACCTACAAATTATGTTTTAAAGACCACATACTAAATTTCATCCCCGTAGCTCTAATAGTTTTCGAGTTATCGTGTTCACAGACACACACACAGACAGACATAATTCCAAAATTGTGTTTTTCGGAATCAGGGAGGTCTAAAACGTGGAGATTCGTCAAAATCTCGAGTTCGAATTTTTTGACGATTACAATACTTTCTCTTTGTATACTTCGTATACGAGAAAGTAAAAAATAACTCCTTTGCAAAACTGAAAATAGACATTTATTTTACAAACGCATTATCCGTGAATTTTTACATCGGAACTAAAAACTTGAGTAGAAAATGTTCACAACTCTTAAAACAAAAATATAAATACAGCGATGCGTGCTTTACCAGTGCTATCAATTGTGTGAACGCAACATCTAACGTCTTAAAATTTGCAACAAAAAGTTCGTCTCGTTAGGATCTGGCAACCGAAGAAGCGTCTGATACGTTTTTGTTAAATAAATGCAGTAAAAATAAAAGAAACATTGGCTTGTGTTTAATTTGAAATAACAGGAATCGATTGTTACTAAACCGAATTGCACACAAGGAAGTCTCATTCAAATATCAATACGAGAAATCACAACTTTCATGATTAAGATTTTCTTTCCCGTTAATTCCTTTTCCGTATCAATAGAAGTCCTTGATGTACCGTTACATAATTACAGTCTCGATGCTTCTCGTTAAATAAAAGGTAATCATAAATTACAGCTTACAAGACACTTTTCATTAAATGAAGTGAAACAATTTCTTTTCCGAATTGAGAAGATGTTGGTATTATTTCATACGGGTTGTACTTCTTCTTTAAATGAAGCCAATTAAGGAAACGAATTGAATGTCTGATACGCTTGACAAGTCGCAACGACATAGCTCATAACAGTCAACACAACGCGGAGGCAGCTGGACGACAAATAGATCAAATCCAGCGGCAGTTGTCGATAAGCATCCACTTCAAGGTGGATTATTTTTCGTCTTTCGATTCCTCTGTTCGATTCACCAGAAAGATTGTTCCCCGGATCAAACTGAAGGCCACCTGATGCAAAGGTCACGGGAACAATCAATAACTGTTTATTTCCCATCATTAAAATATGTTTGCTACTGTTTTTCTTTGTACAGTTAGCCAAGAAGATTTGCTTGTGACCTTCGCGCACAAGGAATGGAATGATAATAAAATGCATCATGTGAAAAGAGCAGTTTTGAGAACTGACTTTCATTCAGATTTGGTGTGCGTAGGAAAAATAAGACTTGCAGGTTGTGCTTCAGTTTTTGCATTGAATGATGCAAAGTCGGTGAGAACTGAATACTGATTCAGAAATTTATGAGTTTGAAGGATTTTATGAGAAAGTAAGCTTTCCATCATGAATTTATTGTTATGTAAGGTTGAATTTTTACCATTCCTATCTTTTTGATTTTGGCGTGCCTGTCAGACTGTGAAGTTTTACATAACCCTAAGCAACATGGAAGAGTATAAAATATCGTATCTCATATCGGGTTTGGGAGTCAGTTTCCAGGAACAATTATTCTTACAACATAACATGTTAATGATAATGAATTTTGTCCATTCTCTCCAATTAATTTTGAAATATTAATTAATCCAAAATCAGTACCTATACATATTGATTTTCTTTTAAAGGAGGTATTTTATTCAAATAAAGTTTATATTTTCTTATTTTGTTTTAGAAGTTTGCTTTTCTCGTTTCCATGTCACTTTTTACTTTCCCCTATGCGAAATATACATAGAGAAAGTATTGTAATCTTCAAAGAGCTCAACTTCGGGATTTTCATGAATCATAAGATTTTCATGAAATTTAAGACCTCCCTGAGGTCGGAAAACCACTTTTGGAAGAATAATTATTAATAGCCAAAATAAAAGTTAATAATTGTCTGTCTATGAATGTCGCAATAAGCTAATCGGAAAAAATTGGCGTGCAGTCCTGTAGATTTTTATTAAATTTTGGATGAAATCCAAAAAAATTGTGAAGTTTGTCTGTCTTTTCGTCTTTCTGCATGCATGCTCCCTAAGAGTCCAATTTTTAAAGAAAACAAGACAGCCCGTTAGTAAGGTCTTGGCAGTGGGGTTGAAGAGTTCCGGGTTCGAAACCAGATTCCACCAATAATTCTTTGTGTACAGGGGCCTTGTTCACATTAAATCTGATGTTGATTGTGAAAAGTCCTCCCGCTAGCGAATTTCAAAAAAGCAACGATAGCTCAAAAAAGTAACAAGCTCTGTAGGTGAAATTTATCTTATGATATTATTTTTCAAATTGGGTAGATTTCTCAGATTGTATGGAAATATTAGATTTTTGACTAAATCTGACTACGAGCTATCTATTCATGCGTTTGTGAAAGCGTAACGCAAAAACTTTGCAGGCTTGTTTGGTGAATTTAGGTATATTAAAATGTTATCTTTACAACAAAATTATAGATTTGTTTTTAATTTAACTAAGTCCGTCTACAGGCGGACTGTCTGTTTGTTTGTCTGTCCATGTGTGAATGATTGCAATAGCTCAAAAACAAAAGTAAGATAAATTAAATTTGATATGTGGTCTTGACACCGAAATTGTAGATTTTTATCAAATTTTCGATCCAGTTGGTCAAAAAAAAGGGATCTAAAATGCATAATCGATTCTCTTCACTATACCACGAAGCAAAACACATATCTTAGCACTCCCTTAAAAATTCTGAAGTATCGCTCAACACAGTGTGCAGTTCAATATGATTGATTTAATCATTTTTATACTTTTGTTAATTAAAATATCTTAGCTCTTCCTTAAGGATCCTGAATTATCGCTCACACAGTGTGCAGTTCAATAGGATTGATTTTATCATTTTTATACTTTTCTTAATTAAAATATCTACTACATGTAAGACAGATTAAACACAAACAAGTGAGGACAACTGTCCTAACAGTAAAAAAATGAAAATATTTAGATAAATAGGATAAACTTCCGTTGGTGATCAATATTCTGACTTTTGAAATTTATCTTTCCTTGGGAATAATTAATCTACTTCTCCTTGCATGTTACATAACAATTACTAACCTGTTTTTTAAAAACAATTACTCAAAGAAAATCTCTTGTTGTGCGGAATGAAAATGAATTGTCTCTGTTTGATATTTCTCGTCTCAAAGACACAAAGCTATTCTTCCTATTTTTACTCTCGTTATGGCAAGTTTGAAAATGAAAACTCGCTTATTAATTTCTGACGGGAAGTTTATTAAGAAGGCTTCAGAACTGTAAGTGAAATCGGAGCGGCGAAGTAGGTTAAATCGGCCGACACGTTGAACATTAATTGCTTTTATACACCTCCTGTACGAGGAATATTAGATCTGCAAATGGATTCTAAAATAAGAAGAGCTTCACTTTGAGATATTACTAAGGAAAGTGAATTTCGAATACTTAGAGGATTAAGGTCAATTTGTTAATTAATTGTTTTATTTTTTGGATAATTGATAGTAATTTAAATTAGTAATGCAGGTAGAGATCGTATTAGAAAGTTTAAATGTTCTGTGAGGAAACGAATTTCAAAGAATGGATACAGATAAATAAATTCTCTGAGACATTTTTATTTATTTACAGGATACTCGACTTTATATACATTATGCTGCTTCCATTAATCACACATTTAAACTGGCTGCGTCACTTAGGCAATTCTATGGTGTTTAAGACTCTATGGTGTTAAGGATTAAGGCCAATTTGTTAATTAATTGTTTTATTTATTGGATAATTGCTAGTAATTTAAATTAGTAATGCTGGTAGGAATGATATTAGGAAGTTTAAATGTTCTGCGAGGAAACGAATTTCAAAGAATGGACACAGATAAATAAATTCTCTGAGACATTTTTATTTATTTACAAGATACTTGATTTTATACACATTATGCTGCTTCCATTAATCACACGCTTAAATTGCCTGCGTCACTTAGGCGATTCTACGGTGTTTAAGATATGATCAAACCTCTGATGAACCTCTTTTTAACCAACTGGTTTGCTTGAAAAAATCAGCACAATCTCGTTTCCATATCTTTTTATAATCTAATTGGTATAGATCTTTAATCAGGTTCAGTTGATAACTGCAGCATAGTTGAAGTAATAAAGTCTGATGATAATATTCTAAATCTATTTGTGTGAGCCAGGATAGAAGATAAGACAAATCATGTTTGAGATGCGTTCAGATAAAAAAAAATAAGTTGTTGTTTCGCCGATAGAATTCGACAATTAGCGGTTTCTTTTTAGCAGATTATATTAAATGATTCGCAATCCTATCAAATACAGCGTTTTATATAAAGATATTTGTGATATTCTATTAAATACAGTTATCTGATAAATTTGTTTTCCTTTTTATGATAGTAAATATATTTTCTGAAATTACATTTCCATTTTCTTAATCTTTTCTCCGGTATCTTACAGAATTATTATATCACTTTTCAACATATATGTGAAATATTTCGGGATTAGTTATTGAAATTTCGTTCTTTGTCCTATCAAATATTACGTACTGAAATGTAAGCATTGGAAATCAAAATTTTAACAAATTTGGGCTCATTTTCGTTTTTTAAAATTATATCGCCCAAAAATAATACGATATTAAATGTTTTCTTTTGTTTCTAGGTTTCTGATTATTTAAATCTATTGGAAAAATAAATAATATTATCTTCGAAGAATACCTATACAGAGATTCGATTTTTAATACCAAAGCCAAACACCATACAAATGAATTTTTTTAGCATAGCCATACCATACAACCATATATTAAATCTACTTGATCTTTCATTATTAGTTCAAATTCTTAAAATGAAATGTAGGAGGACCTTGTCTTTCCGAAGTATGATAATTTTTTACTTTAAAATATGTTCAGTTGGCATGCGAATAATTCAACTCAAATTACATTTACGAAACAAGAATATGGTCAGTTTTACGGAAGTAAAAGAATTATTTTTCACTCCCTGTATCATAACATTATGATTTCAAATTCAACTAAAGATTTCATGTTGGAAATTTAGGCTTATCTGTTTAAACTATGCTCTTTAAAAATATAGCAATCATGATGGAATTAAATATGCGAATAACGTTACTTCTCTTTGAAAATAATGATATCTTTGAATGTCAGTGCTAATGAACTATTACATTCATACATGATACTGGCTCGAATAAATAAATTACTGATGTCATATACAAAAAATTATGCGGCAAAGCTTAAAGATCTGTAACATTATGAAGCAAACATCGGATCCAAGCTCTTGACGTAACAGACTCTTGAATAAACGTGGAGATTCTCTTTTATTAAAATTTTGTTTAATTTGGCATTTTACTGAACAAAATTTTGAAGAAGAGAAGTAATAGTAAGAATAGTAGACTTAGTAGAAAACAGAATCCAGAGAAGTAATACTATAAAAGATTTTAATTTTTGAAGTCCCCTTTAGTAAAAGGTGCTCAGTTATATTTAGATGCATCTCTCAGAATCAGAATGAGGAATGAGTTTTTCTTCATTATTTATGATACTAGTTCAGTAATGATAACTTACCGAAGCAAATTTAAATTCAATGGTGACTTCTCAATGACGAATATCACTTCATGGTGGATTTTCTAAATTATTAAAATGGTCATCAAATTAAGTGCCATCCAAAATTCTTAATGTCTTAGGAGAACTCAAAATTTCCTTTAGCCAAATTTAATTTTATTATGCTGAAAAGGGATCTATATTACATACGAAATTGGAAATTCGATTTCACAGTTATTAAGCATTATTAAACAAATTTTATAAATAAATGATTATCACAAATTTTATATGTAATGAACTTCCAATGATTACAAACTTTTGAAATTATCATTGTTTTCAATTATGAAAACCGTTCGTTGATATCGCTCAACCCAATGAAAAATACAGAATTTATAAACATAACGTTAATTGCATATGAATTCAAGGTTTTACAATTTTAATGTCACAAAATATATGCTTTATCGATGCTTAGTCGTCTTGTTTCTCATAAATTTCCTGGAACCATTGCTGAACTGATGATGCTGGAGAGGTTATTCCTTGTTTAGTTCTCAGAACTGTCCAATCATCCAGATTCAAGCCGAATGTCTCTGAAAGGAATTGATTACTTTAGTCCAGTCAACGAAGGAAAAATAGAAAAAGAAAATGGTGTAGTTTTGAAATTTGGCACAGTTGTTGGGGGTAATGTTCTAAGCGACATACTAAAAAATTTGAATTGCTCTATCTTTTACTAAATAAGGGGGTACTACTTTCCGAATGGCCTTAGTCTGTGAGATAAGAATGAATCAATAAATAAGAAGAATGAATCGAATAAATTTAATTTTTACAGATTACATTAAAATTTATGTAAACTTACAGCAGAATCTACGTTGTACATTGTCTAAACATACTGCGAAAAATTTATTCTAAACATACTCTCAGCAAAATCTTGTGAGATTTCTTTAACGTCTAAATTGATTTAATAGCAACCCAACGTGAAACATCTGACAAAATTCAGTTTCAATTTCAAAATGAAATTTTTATAAAGTTTTATTCCAAAAGATATAATAGATTTTATTCTCAGAATATCTTTATGAAGAAAATATAGAAAAAACATTGTAGAAAAGGCATGAACTAATTAAAAGAAAGCTCAATTCCACTGAGAAAATGATCAATATTTAAAGGAAAATATTCCAAATAATTTTTGGTATTTCATTTGAAAATAATATGCAATAGTCAATTTTCAGGTAATTGCATTATCATGATAAAAAGGAAATGAGAAAATCACTAGGATTTTTAATCGTAAATTAGAGGAAATGGATTTAAAATATTTCCACTTTTTCTTTTTAACTTACCGCCTTGTATCATATGAAATGAATTACTCATATTGCTGATTTATGCACAAGATAATGTGGGCACTCAGAGAATTTGAAGAAGACAAAAGAATTTTTTCTTTATGTTGATTGAGATATTAAATTTTTCAAGAACATATGTTAATATTTTAATAGTATGTTGCAATCAATGAGAAAAATATCTTTTTAACATGATAACGCTGTCACATTATCTGTAAATTCCGTCATGAGACATAAGTGATGCGATGTGCATGTGTATGCGATGCAAAAACCGTTCAAAACGATCTACAGAGCAGATAGTTGGACATACAGCTACCACATTTGCCTGGAAGTTATTTCTTTGGTGCTAAGAAATTGTTTCTCAAGATTTTCATTAGATTTCTAATTAAAATGAATTGAAAATATAACGTTTTTCCTCAAAAACTTCAAAGCATATTATTGTATAAAAATCATTTGTACATCACTTTAAAGTGGAAAAAGGTAGCTTTTCAGTAATATAACTTCTATACCATTTTTTGACTATTTTTTTAAAAAATTAAAAATATTTTCATGTATATTTTACAACAATACTCTTCATTGTTTTAATTACTGCATTTAGCTGCATGTGCATTGAAACTATATTAAAAACACTTTTTTGTCTGCACGTTATCGTTGATATAATTAAGAGTAAATTTAAAAAGAATGTATAAACAGACGAATTAAGCCTAAAGTATTATTATGCTACGATGCTTCGGACTGGAGGTTCGTATTTCCTGTCATTTTTATTTTAAACAAATTTTGTTTAAAAAAGAGTATAAGAACCGCAGATTCTTTCCAACTCATTCATTCACTCTACAAAATAATTGGTATGGATC
>BGPR01000746.1:338983-422575 GCA_013235015.1 Araneus ventricosus
CTGATGTACTTCGTTCGGTTACGTATTGCGATTCGGTCACGAAGGCATTTGGGGAACCGACCAGAAATTGATAAAGACGAGAAAGGGATTTTGAATCACCCTTTCACAGAAAGTTGATAATGAGACTTATCTTCGGTGTTTGTGTTTGTTATGCTCATTTAGCATGCATTTTCGTAAAAATAATAGGTATATTCTGGAAAATAAAAGGTTTCTTAAAAATCCAAATTTTCCCAGATGTTTTACTTATAAAAGTATAAAATGCAAAGTTTTCAACAAAATTATGCAAATTTTACAGAAAACTCGTTAATATATTAGAGAAGCATTGTATAAAAATTTGAAATAAATACTTGAAATATTCGAAGAAATATGGGTATTTGTAGTAAATAATTTTTTTACTATGCATATGCGAGAAGTGGCGTAATTTTTCTTTCACAACTTTAAAGCCAGATACATAGGGCAACTTATATAAAAATTGCAGTTAAGCCTTTCAGCAACAAGCATAGAATTATTCATTCTAAAATTCTGAAAGTTGGGAAATGCACTCATTTTGGGCCTAAGATAAAACTTCAAAAAGAAAAAAATTAGAAAGAATAACACACACATACACACCCCAAAAAAATCGGAACATAAAATAAATTGTTTTTTAAAAAAACAGCTGAAATAAAATATTTTAACACACTTAAAAATGATAAGAATGAAATTGTACCTGTAATTTCATTTAAATTATGTTAAAATTAATTTTTAGTTTTGACTTTTTTCGCTGAATGAAGTGAAGTTCAAAAAGACAATTTTTGAACAGATAAAATAGATAGTGCAGCCATTTATTGGTAAGAATAAAGAAATATATTTGCAAAGAGGAAAAAGCGAAGAATTTAATGATGTCCATTTGGCATCAGAGGTAGGTTTAGATGCCGAACAAAAAAAATAATGAATATGTTGATTCCAAATGTCATCACTGGGATTGAAAGGGTAAAATACTGTTAAGATTCAGAAAGATATCGGCATTGTAGAAAGGTGAATTTCGGTTGCACTTGAATAGAAGCTAAATAATGAGGGTTCTTCCCCAAATTGATATTTTTTAAACTTGAAACCTCAAATTATTATAGTCGAAATGCAATTTAATTAATTTATAAGTATACATGGGTATTCCGGAGAGAAAGTTGAATAACTTTCCTAAAATTCAGTATTACTATTCGAAGATGGATGAATGAGGTTCGAAGAATGTCTTCAATTTCGTTGAGATTTTTTGTATTTTGTGATTTCACCACGTTTATTAAGCCACTTTACATTATATAATTTAAGACGCATTTATCATTTTTATCTATTTAATTTTTAATATTTCCTCTGAAGTTTCAATGTTTGGCTTCTCCTCAGTGACTTTTTGTACTTTATTTGATTATATCATAAATGCCACTCTTTCTCTGAAACTCTACAGGTATCTCAAAAATTGGGACCAATTAATGATAGTATAAATGTTCTTAAATACATTTCTCTTCAGAAAAATTTAGCTGCTTCGAGAAGAACTGATTGAATGTCTAAAGAGCTCTCAAATTTTAATTTTGCCGCGTGCATCTCTTGTTACTTTTTGAGTTGTGTAAATGAAATTCTTGATGTCCTGAAATTTCAAAACTCTTCGCAACTTATTTGCATTTTCATAAGTCCTTTCTTCCTATGCAACTGTTTTGAATATAAACAGCATTCATAAATCTATCTGTGCAGGTGAAAAATTCATCCGAAGAATAGCATTGTGAAATTTCATTATTCTGCAGATTACTAGTTGTGTATCTATAAAGTTTTACAGAAACGTCGTTAGAAGTCTTTTTATGTGTCATCTCTTTCTAGGTGAATGGTAATCGTGATTTTCTTCTTGGCTCTATTTACATTAAACAAAGCAATCAAGATTTCGCAAAATAATAAATCGCACCACCCATGAAGGTTTTGTTTCAAAAAAAGAATATCTTTTAACAATAATTTGTGTCTTCCTCCGTGAGAACTAATAAATTTACATGGGAGAGGTCAGATCAACAAGGGCTTTGTCCTTCTCTACTTAAGTGACCCTGGGTGCCAAAGAAATTATTTTCCCACATATAAGTATAAATAATTTAAGGATTCTACCTTCGGGAGTCTTTATTCTTTAAGCATTATTCGGGAAGATTTTCAAATAATAAGCTTTGTAAAAATAATTTTGGCCTCAAAAGATTGTGTGTGTGCTTTTTTTTTCTGACAAACTCTGTCGCCTTAACGATGTCAAAGTCGTACAAACACATCAGATTTGTTGTTTTGGTATTGTACTAACCTACTGAATAAAGATTATATCGACCTTCGTAAGCAATTAGAAAATATTTTTGAAAATAGTCTACAATACGGACATGAAATAAAATGGGATTCAGCTCTGTCTGCCAATTTTGAAATTACGGGTTCAAATCCGTGGGAACCAAAAGTTTCTGTTCCATAATTAATGCTCTTTAAGTTATTGTTGATCTCATTGGAAACAGTGCACTCGATTACTTCTGTGATGTTAACCTTCTGACTGCATATCCCGCGATTTCCGTGTGTTGGAAGTTCGTCTGCAGCCTCCTGCGATTTTCGCAAGCTAATGGATTTTCTTAGTACTTTTAAAACATTGAATCATATTAGACTAAAGGGTCTGGTACCCCCGGTTGGGTTGGGAGACGTCACTTTTTCCGTTGTTAACGGCCGGGAAAAGTGACGTCTCCCAACCCAACCGGGGGTACCAGAATAGACCCCTAATAAAGTCCTAGAAGTAAGTAACAATAAGTTTTGTTCAATGGTATTTGAACATGTTTTAAAACGTTGCATCTAAATAGTAATTCAAAACAAATTATTCCATCAGATGGTTAATAAATATAAATACGCATTTTATCTCTTAATTTTTTTTATGTAAAACCTTGTTTTCTGCGTTTTGTAAATAAACCTGTCTAATAATTAAACTCATTCTATACGTGTTAATATTATAAAACATTATTGTTTTAAATTGGCTTATGTACTATTGGAAATTAACAACATACATACAACATATTGCCATAAATATGTATACTTGAAGAAGTTCAGAAAATGATTCGAAGTGAGTAACTACATATTTGAAAAGCTTTATATTACAACCATATACCTAATACATTTGTTTAATCTGAATAGCTGGATGTTGATTTAAACAGTAGAAGAAATAGTATTTTTATTTTTCTAATGTATTTTTTGATGTTTTAATGGAGGAAGAAATATTTATGTATCAATTCAACAAACATTATTATTATGAAATCATCGTATTCAGACTACTTTACCAGACGACTCGCATTGGTCAACTTAAAGCAACTTGGAAACTCCTAACTTGAATTATAGTAATTAGACTGACCCGATGTTCGCTGTGTGAACTTAACATGTTTGAACAAACGGTTGCAAGTACGAGGGATGTTCCGAAAGAAAGCTTCGTTATGCTTTTTCCTCAGTTAGCTTTATTACAAACAGAAACATACATTGGCATGACAAAACACAAACTTTTGGATATTTCTCTACATATTCGCCACGGACATTAATACATTTCTTGCACCGTGAAATCAATTTCGAGAAACCATCCTGGCAAAAATCGGTGCCCAGAGAGCAAAGTAAGTTCTTCACAGGCTGCCGCACCTCTTCATTGCTTCGCAAGTGATGTTCCGATTGTGCTGACTTCGATGCAGTAAAAAGGTGAAAGTCCGGTTGGGCAAGATCGGGGTTGTAGACCGGGTCATCCAATCTCGCCCATCTCAGGCAACGAATGTGTTCTTTTGCGTCCCTTGCTGTATTGGGTCTCGCGCTATCGTCCAAGAACAAAACCCCTCGACTCGAGAGCCGCGGTCTCTTGCGTCGAATGACGGACTTAAGTTTGGTGAGGGTGTAACATTTATGGCCCCTGAAGTGGAAAAATCAATCGAAATGACACCCTTTTCGTCCCAGAACACTGTCAGCATAACGTTCCCTGAGAAGTGCCACACTTTGAATTTTTTCCTTACGGGCGAATTAGGATGCTTCAATATCATTGCGGCGGACTTGGTTTCTGGGTTCAAGTTGTACACACATGTCTCATCGCCTGTGATGATCCTGAAAAGAAAGGGATAGATAAAAAGGTGCGGCAGAATGTGCAGAACTTCCTTCGCTCGCTGGGCACAGATTTTTACTAGGATGGTTTCTTGAAATTAATTTCTCGGTACTACAAATGTATCAATGTCGGTGGCGAGTGTGTGGAGAAATGGGCAAAAGTTTGTATTTTCTCATGCCAATGTATGATTCTGTTTGTAATCAAGCTCCCTTCTGAAAAAGCATGACGAAACCTACTTCGGAACATCCCTCGTGGTTTAATAACTATTTATTTTAATTGACAAGGACTTCAGGATAAAATACATTTTCGGTGTGCCAACTTCCATCTGAGTGTACCCTTGAAATGAATCGGGGTATGTGTTCACTCTTGAGTTCTGTTTCTTGGTGAAAATGCTACGTATAATATTCTATGAACAAACGCAGGGTGCTTTATATCAAATCTAAAATAGTTGGAAATCTGTTCTTGAAATTAGATTATAGTAATCGCAAATACCAGTCGAAGTGGAAACTATCTTTTCGAAAATACAAAAGGAAAGCCCGTTTCAAGACATATTAAGCTTGAATATCGGGAGAATTGCCCTTGATCCTGTTTGTTCACCTGTTAGAACTGTGCCTACCGGACAATAATTTTAAACTTATTTCACACTTCCATTGACGAGTTCCATTGACTAAAACAGCATACGATTTAGGGTTTCTAATTAGTTACTGTTAAGAACTTTTAATCCGCCCGAATTATTTTGGATTTATTTGTATCATCTTGATACTAAATTTTTTATCAACGCTTTTCTTCGATTATGTTGCGTGAAGAAACATTTTCCATCCATAGACTTAACATAGAAGCTTTGACTTTACCTGACAATTCACTTAATGTATCAAACGCCAGTTTTCTAATTTTACTGCTGTAGTTAAAGTCTAATGAATCTAATGACACTAAAATTATCCACCAAAGATCACGCCAAGCGGTCAAAGAGTTGTGCAAGAAAAAGCATGTAGGCTTCTTTTATATTGAATGCAAATCATTTGATGTAATCATTACATATTACATAAAACTAAATCGCAATGATAAAGGTCAAGTCGACTAGTTTAAACATTTCAACTGATCTAATTTTAGAGCAATTTTGAATATATGGACCAAGCTAATCCATAAAATACGCTAATGAAATTCAAATCTATACTTCTTCTAGATCAAAAGAAAAATTCAACTTCATATAAGACAGAAGTATCTTGAAACCCAAGAGACGAACTGCAAATCCACATCAAGCAAAAACTTCACATTTTCAATGAAATTTCTCATAGCTATGGTTGGATATATGTGTGTCTCATTTTAAATCTTAATAACACAATCGCGTTAACAAACCAAAATCCGATACTTGGATTGATAAACTCTAGTAAGAAATCAACATGAAGAATGGGACAACAACAACCACAATCAATATGAAGAATGGGAGTTACAATTTCACGGCTTTTCTCAGCACAGAAAGAAAGAATTGACAAATTGCATCGATATGAAATAGAAAAAAAATCGAAATTGACTATGATAAACGCATGATCGTGAGGAAATGAAGACAAAATAAATATATCGTGCGAAAATTACTATTGAACACTTATCTCTGCACCAAATAAGTTATAGAAACAACACCCAAATAAAGGCATAACCACAATTGAGCAACTTTTATTAGACCTGGTATACTCTACTACGTGCGGGCAAGCATAATGCTACTTACTAGCCAACCGATTTTATTTGATTTTATTTCTTTTTTACTCGCTTTGGAACACAATGGAAAGGCCTGTCTTTTTATAACATATTACAGTTTTCTCTGTCAAAACTTTGGCGCCGTCTTGTCTGAAAAGGGGAAAAGAAGAGAATAATTTGTCTGTCAGTGTTTGGTGGGTCCGTATTTCGCCCGCTCTCTGCGTTACGTAAAAGCCGCTCTGAAGAAACTTCCACTTTCTTAAATTGACCTACCAGAAGGGGGAGGGGGAGAATTCACCAATCACGTTCTGTTAACCAGCAATTTGTAGCCAACATTTGATTTTCATAATCGATCATAACTCATTTCAAGATTAATTTGAATATGTATTGTGATTGCATCCGATCTCTGAATCTACCAGAATGTTTTTCCATTAGAAAAGTGCGTTACGAAATAAACGGGAACCCATAAACCTGATGTATTGCGCAGTTTTTAAAATCTCCAGAACGAACTGCGTTATGGTTTGCCACCTTTTTGCAACTTGTGTGGTTTCCATTTTTGTTACTGGAATTTGAATTGGATTCGTTTTATGGTAGAAAATTTGACCAAAGAATATCTCAAATCATTCCTCTTAATCGAAGCACTTTTTATCATAACGATTGTTGTGGTTTTATTTCTTACTTGTGAATATTGCAATAAAAAATTTCAAGAATGAGATAAATTATCGTTCTGACCTTTAATGAGTTCATGTAAAAAACTTTTTTTAAAAGCTGAAGTCAATTTTAATGCAATAAAAAGTTACTTTAATTGTACCGAATTACATTTAATAGAATTAGTGGTGATATAAATGAAGATATGTCGTAATATAGGCAATTAAATCGATAATAAAACTGAAAATAAGTGCTAAAAGTGAAATTAAAAGGATACTAACTTCTCATCTTTCTCTCATTTTCAATAGGCAACTTTTTTCATGCATTTTTATAAATAATCCTAATGAATTTTGGTTGTTTTTTATAACTACACTTATCAGCAATTTATGACCATTAAACAAGTTGCTTGCAAAGAATAAAATCTTCCGCAATCATAAATGTCAAAATAAAATCCATAAATCCTCCTAAGAAACTAATATGCAAATACCATATGATGTAATTCAAGCTTTAATGTCAAACGAAGCTATGAACTCAACATGCATTTTTATCGATGATTTTGTGCATCATTAGCTGGAGAAAATATACGAACATCTGTCTGCCAACCCCATCAAATCAAATTTTTTCTCTTCCCATATTTAAAAAATTTTATATTTTTTTTATGTTTCAATTAGACTTTATTTTATTTTATTACACTTTGAATTACTACCCTTAGATGCAGCTATAATACTTCTCTTTTTAATCATAAATTATTATTTCAGATCCTTTTTTTGATCACTTTCTCCAAGGTCAACAACCTTGATGGGATCCTTTGCACTTTTACGTTCCCCGATATCTAATAATTAAATTTTAAATAGACAGCATAATATATTACATATTTAAAACAGTAAATCGAACATGCATATTTATAAAACCGTAACGCATGAAGGTAAATCCTGACATATTTATGCAGCATAAAGTGCACATGAATTTTTGCATAACGTACTTACAGTATATGCCCAAAAGTATCCGGGCTCTTTCAGATTTTCACATTTTTTAGAATTTCTCCGGAAAGGTTTAACTGACTGCCTTTAAACTTCTAACATGGGAATAATAGACTATAACTCACATTTTACATTGAAGATTCAGTTCTGATGGCAATTAGGGGACCGTCTACAAACTGATGAAGACAAAAACGTTTTTGGCCCACCCCGCTTCACAGAATGCTGATACCAAAATGAAACTTTCAGAAATTGTAATGTTTAATGTGCATAATATTTACAGGAATTTTCGTAAACTCAGCGCAAATATTTGGGAAGATATAAAGGTTTTCTTAAAACATCCCAAATTTTCCCACCTGTTTTTTGCTTATAACATGCAGAGTTTTCTCTTATATTATACAAAACTTACAGAAAGAATGAAATTATGTTAAAAAGGCATTTTGTAAAAATTTGGAAAGGAATGTTTAAATATTAGAGGAAATATGAGCATTTTTAGTAAATAATGTTTTACTGCGCATACGCGAAACATAGTGTAATTTTTCTTTCACAACTTTAAAGCCAGAAATATAGGTCAACTTATATAAAACCTTCAGTTCAATGTCAATAGTATTTAGAAAGGAATCGGCATTACAACGAGCAGAATTTTAGTTCCTATCGAAGAGAAGCTAAAAGATGAGGGGTTGTACACAAATTGATATTTTTTTAACTTGTATCTTTAAATAGTCATAATGAATTGTATAGTGTTTAGAAGTTGCTGAATACCCATGAACACTTCTAATATTCGTAACAAATAAAAAAATATATGTCTGTAGAATTATTAAAATATTTTTAAAAAAAGAAGTTAATTAGATAAAAAAAATCATTTCGCCATAAAAGAAATATATTTAAAAATATCGCTTGGCCGTAAAATTGTAATATGTAACTTGTTAATAATCATGTAAATAATATAATTAAAGCAATAAAATTTTTGTTATTTATAGTTCCTAATTAGCTGGAATTTAAGTTATGCACGTAATTGATAAGTGTTCATGGGTATTTAGCAAATTCTAACCACTATACAATTCAATATAACTATTCAAAGATATTAATTTTAAAGATATCAATTTGTGTACAACCCCTCATCTTTTAGCTTCTCTTCGATAGGAGCTAAAATTCTGCTCGTTATAATGCTTATTTTTTATGGAAGTTGCCGTATATATCTGGCTTTAAATTTGTGAAAGAAAAATTCCCCTGTGTTTCGCGCATGCGCAGTAAAACATTATTTACTAAAAAGGCTCATATTTCCTGTAATATTCTTTTCCAAATTTTTACAAAATGCTTCTCTAACATATTGTCATTCTTTTTGTAAGTTTCGTATGATATAAGAGAAAACTCTGCATGTTATAAGCAAAATACAGGTGGGAAAATTTGGTGTTTTTTAAGAAAACCTTTATATCTTCCCAAATATTTGTGCTGAGTTTACGAAAATTTCTGTAAATATTGCACACATTAAACATTACCATTTCTGAAAGTTTCATCTTGTTATCAGTATTCTGTGAAACGGGGTGGGCCAAAAGCTTTTTGTCTTCATCAGTTTGTAGTCGGTCCCCTAATTGCCCTCAGAACCAAATCTTCAATGTAAAATGTGAGTTACAGTCTATTCTTCATATGGTAGAAATTTAAAGGCAATCAGTTAAACCTTTCCTGGATAAATTCTAAAAAATGTGAAAATCTGAAAGTGTCCTGATACTTTTGGGTATATAGTGTATTGTATAGATATTTTGGGCATATAGTCAATAATTTTTCAAAGAAAGCCAAGCCATTGGCCATTCGAGCCTCACCAAGCAGATATGTAGCACATTTCAGCATTAGACTTGTATATTTTTAATAAGCGTAAATTAGAAGATTGATTCACCGGAAGTAGATTTCAGAAGAGTTGCTGCACTGTAGTCAAGCTGGTTGTGAAATGGGTATTTTAGTCTTCTTGAACATGTAACACAAATTTGAGTTAGTTTGACTGGGAAAGTTTTGAATAAAGAAATTCCTTCCATCCCTTCTAGGGGGTTGTTTAGGTTTCTATAGAAATAATGCACTGCTTCCCTCCATATCATGGCTATTTTGGCTATGTTGTACTAACCGCTTGACTTGCCTTAACTATACGATAGGTGAAATAGATTAACAACAAACGAAATAAAGGCAGAGAATTTATTAGAGATTTCATTCACTGCTTTGTGAATATCTGATCATTCTTTTCATAAATTTCTTGCTAGCCATTTTTTTTTATTCGTTGAAATTCACCTCAGTTTACTGAATGAAATCTTTAACTTTTAGAATCGGCCTTGATTTAACATTCGCCAATATCAAATCTATGTTTCTACGAAATAAGATTCTTGTGTTCGGCATCGACACCTTTCTTCTAGAAGAACGTAACTATAATAACTTCCAACGAATTCTCAAACGCTTTAATATCAAAAATTGTTGTCTGCAATGAAATAGAACAATTTATAAGTCGGGTATACTCTAACCAGTAAGGTAAGGTATATGACTGCAGGTTATAACATGGCCTTTATATAGAATATTGCTAGCAAATATAATAATAAAAAAATAATTCGGCTTCCAGCATTATGTATAGTTTTATTATTTTTCCAAAGAATTTTGTTATGACAGTTTAGTCGTCTTATCTCTTCTGTTTTTCATCGCGTTCCATTCCTCGATTTCCCTTATAATAAGAACACGAAATAAAAAGAACCTCATATCCTTGTTTTACATGTTAAAAAAAAATAAGACACCGCAAGTCAAATCTATTAGAGGGGCAACTAAAGAGCAGAACCGGACCCGCGCCATTCAACCAGCGCCTTCAGTATAAGTGACACCTTCTCTGCAGGTAGCCTTCCAAAATTTCCAACGATTTGGTTCCAGACGTAGAAAAGTAAGAGATGAAGCACGGGCTCTGTAGGCGGTAGGTCAGGTTTTGCGTTCCGAGGTCCTCCAGGCAGGGTCATTACCGTCAATAGCATCGCCCCGTGCAAAATCGCCCTGAAGACCGTGCTTGATGCGACAGAATCTCGCCTGAGCATGCGTTGATCCTCTGACCTTGCATGGCAGACGATGACAGTCCAGATATCACAGCAAAGCCGCAAATGAGCCCGGAGAGCTTAGTCTAAACACGAAACTCGGAGAAGAATCTCTGAAGCAAAATAACTGGCACAGATAGCCTTGGTTATTAAAGTTCGTGATTTATTAGGCATGAAAAAGAAGTCTTGCTGACTGTTTTGTATGTTAGACTCATCTGGTTAGGGTGACCAATTTGTGAACTTACTAAATGAGTTTGATAGCTCGTCATGTTTTCAAATTCTTTTTAGCTTTAGTGAAACTTCAGAAAAACAATGCAACAACACGGAAGCTCGAAGAGTTTAGATCTGAGATTGTTCTGGGAAATTTTCATTTATTATTTCAATTTATATTGTATGTAACATTATCATATTTGAGGATTGTAAAGCAATTTGATGAGGCCTTTAAAATATTTCACAGAGGTTTAGTACTAGGTAAGGTGGATCAACACCCCCTAAAATTTAGGAATATAGGTTTAGAACACTCTACAGCTTTCCGACGTCAGTAAAAGTGATCTCAAAATACAATAAATTTCTTAATCTGTCTACAAAATTGTATATACATTAATATGAATTAACTAAAAGAAGAAGGTAAATTGCTTCTATTTCATAATTTCCAAGTGACAAAACAAACATACTTTTTTTGCATCTTAGCATAACTTGACGAAAATAATGGATACTATACACTAGAAAAACAAGTACGTTGCATTAAAAGTAATATGCAAAGTATGTCATCGTACTTCCATATTTAGACTTTAACTCATGCAAGACAGAAAAACTAAATTAAATGCGCACTATTAAAAACCAATTTTTCATAAACATTCAAATGATTTCTATGAGTATTTATTGGAAAGACTGTGACGGCGACTCAGGGGACAGTCACACCCTCCCCCCCACACTTTTTGCTGAAAAAAATTAAATTTTTATTTCATTTTAGCTGCCTAAAACTCCCCTACTAGGAATTATAAAAAATGCAATAATGTCTCAGAAAGCTAGCTAATTTTTTAACTAAATTTTAAAGTTTTGTTTTTACCCCAAATACTCCGGGTTTCTTTTAAGTGTCTATAAATTTTTTACCTGCCCCCCACTTTTGACACCCAATCGCCGCCTCTGTGAAAAGAAACTGTAAAAATAAACCGAAACACGATGTCTTCAACGTTGAAATTAATACCATACATTTGCACACCAATAGCAAGCAATAAAATTAAACGGCATCAAAATACCATCACAGAGTTTACTTGAATATTTTTGAAGTTGGTTGTTATAAATCTACAGTGTTGGAATACGATCTCATCTAATTTGGAAATAATGTCGTTATTAAAAAATAGACCCAGTTTCACTCATTTAATTCAGAAATTAACTAATCTCTGATAAATATGGAAAACTTCTTGTGTTTTTGTAAACAATATTGTAAAATTTTATAATCCCCCTACTTGAACAAGGTTTAAATCTTCTAAATTTATTTGTCCACGTTTGTCCGTCGTCATTATTAGTTAGTGGTATATAAAAATCTTACTAAAGATATGTTCATTGACATTAGTTTAGTTGTGGAATTCATATTCTAGTGTTTTTACTGAAACTCACAGAAGAAGCTGAGAATTATAAAAATTGACAAAGAAACCATAAACTTAATCCAGTACATGGCCATCTTGGTATAATTAAAATTTACAGAGAAATAAAAATATATAATAATTGTTGCTTTGATTAAGTTCATGATGAGAAAATTTTGTCTTGTTATAACTATGGGATCGTTTCTTATCACGGAGGGCATATTGGTACACCTGAAATATCTTAACTTTCATTTGCCTCCTAAAAACTAGTTCTTCTCCACAGTAATTATCTTGATAGAATTTCTGAGTCTTATCAATTAACTTCTTCGCGAAATCGTGCAATCGGGGAAGAAATATAGTGTTCTGATGCAAGAAAGAATGGGGTAAATTTTTAATCACGCAGGAGTCATAAACTTCCCACGACTCTTACTCGAAAAAAGTTATCTAACAATCTATACCTTCTAGAAGAAATTACGTACCTTTCGCAAGATACTACCTCTGAAGCTGAAATTTCCAACACTTACACGACATAAAACTTCTGCGCACACTATGTGACACAAAAGAATGGAACTCTTCCTTTTGTCAAAACGTGTCGGAATGCATTCAGGGTTTCCTGGTTACCGTCCTGAAAGGTTTATTACTATCTGCTGTTCTAACTAGTAGTTTACGACGTCTGAAATGAAAATAAGGATGAAATTTTAAAAATAAAGTTTAATAGACTTAGAAATATAATATGACCTCATTTTGTGCGTCTGGCCAATTTTAAACGGAAAATAAACATTTATATATTAACGTACGTACTTACCTTATTGTAGGCCTAATGGTTAAACTGATCTTGTTGTTATTAAACATTTAAACGGTTCTAAGTAGAATTTTATTTAATAAGTTATTATATTCGAAGCAGGGCAAGATTTATCATCGGGCCAGTTTGGCCCATGGTTTAGGACGCAGCAAGGGAGCGCATATACAGAAGAAATAGTAACCAAATTTTTACAAACTTACAGTATTATTTTGGAAAGACCGTATAAAATGATGTTTTTATAATTTACGTTCGTTACATTAAATATATTTAGCGATACATTTTCTGTCCATTGTGGATCCTTGGCTTCTTTGCATTGAAATGCATTTAATAAGATCTACCCACTTCATTGACCCTTCAAGCCTATTCACGACAAAAATGTTAACAAAAAAGTTCTAGTCGGTAATTCAACAGATTTCAAGAAATTCGATGGAACATTTTTGCAAGTGTTAATGTTATTTCATAAGTAGTGTAATTTGAATAAAAATTTAATGTATTTCGAAGATTATAAAGATTGTACTAAGTGTATTAAAAATAATCTATTGTACAGAGTGATTATAATTAAAGTTTCATTTTCAAAAGGCTGTAAAAAAAAGAACCACTGGTCAGAATGACCTGATATTTCATCTGAGTATACGTGAAGCAATGGGAATTTATTTTGGAAAAGAAAATAAAAATGGTTCAAAAGTTGACCGATAGATGGTGCCGTATTCGTGATAAGTTGCTAAAAACGATTGCTTTAAAAGATATTCTAATTTTAAGATACTAATTAAAAGACGTGACATGCGCACCGCACATTACACTTGTAATAAAAAGGCTGGGAACATACAGTTCTTGTTATTCTGCGTCTGAGAAGGTAGTCATGACTCGATCATTGAAAGATCGGGCTCTGCTTGTGAAGCTTTTTTACAAGAACTTTGACTGTGCGGCAATTGCATTGAAGAAATTCCGGATATTAAAGGGTTTAAGAAGCGGCGCGGCTCTGGTCCGATGACTGCATTCTGTCTGAAGAAGATGATTGATAACTTCAAAGAGTCGGATTCATTTGACGTGAAATGTGGCAGAGGGAGGAAAGCAATTGCTTCGACGTCAGTGGAGGATGTGGTTACAGCATTGCAGGAAGCGTCAAGCAATGCTTTGGGAACGTTCAGTGCATGGGGAATTTCCCGAACTTTAGACATGCCTGTCAGCACGGTTCGTAAAATTTTACTAAGCATCCTGCAATGCTATCTATTCAAAATTACGCATGTTCAGGAGTTGGTTCCTGCTGACCTGCCAAAACGAGAAGTATTCGCCCTGCATTTTCTTGCTCGAATGGAAGTGGACAATTCATGGTCATGGAACATTTTGTGGACAGTCGAAACCCATTTCCATCTCCAAGGTTCTGTTAATACTCAAAATTGCAGAATATGGGCAAGAGAGAATCCGTTCTAAATGCAACCATTGCCTCTTCATTCTCAAAAGGTCACTGTGTGGTGCGGGTTTACGGCAGCATTTATCGTTGGCTCTTTCTTTTTCAGAGATTGGTCCTTCGGGTCCTTTAACCTGTACAGTCAATGGGACACGTTATGAATCTCTTTTATGCAACCAGCTCATTCCAGCGTTGCAACAGCGCGGATGTGTGGATAGCAAAATTTTTATACGAGATGGCGCTCCTCCGCACATTGCAACACCAGTGAAGCAGCTGTTGAATCCACATTTTGGAAATGACAGAATTATCAGTCGCCATTCCCAACAGCCTGGCCGCCACGATCACCTGACCTGTACCCTTGCGACTTCCAGCTGTGGGGTTACCTAAAAGATGTTGTTTACGGGGTTCCGATTGCGAACTTAGCTGAGTTGAAAAACCGCATTACGCAACACATTCACAATATCACCACTGAAGCACTCCGATCTGTTGTGGAACATGCTGTTTTGCGCTTTCAGCTCATAGGATAAAAGGGTGGACAGCATATTGAACATTTCTTAAGCAAGTCAAAGTCGACTTCCTCTTCTTGATGGTTTCATCAGTTTTTGCTTTTCCTACGGTTTTTTGCCTAGGGACAATTAAAAACCGATTTCATTTTTGCTTTTTCTGCGATTTTTGGCCTAGGGACAATTAAAAACCGATTTTTTTCCCCCCTATCCGCTGTGGCACCACCTTGTCGTGGTGGATGGGCTTTGAACAAAGACTGCCACAACAACATGTCACGTCTCTTAATTCATCTTAAAATTAGCATATCTTTTAAAGTAATCGTTTTTTAGATTCTTATCACGAGTACAGCGCCATCTATCGGTAAACTTTTAAACTATTTTTTTCTTTCGCAAAATAAATTCCCATTGCTTCACGTATACCCAGATGTAATATCAGGTCATTCTGACGAGTGGTTCATTTTAAAAAGCCTTTTGAACTTTAATTAGAATCACCCTGTTTATTAAATGTTTATTAAATTGCAAATTATATATTAACTTTTTGAGAGAGGGCGAAGGATATGCTTCGACTTAGGGCGTAGAAATGTGTAAATCCAGCCCTAATTCGAAGTTTGGCACACAATAGTCGTAAAAGTCTGTCGAAAACTTTTATATCCTTGCAAATTTTTCTTATTCAGAAATATTTGCTACTCCCTAATTAAAATGAAATTTCATTTCCACCTGACACAATATCTGACTAAAGAGGAATCATATTCAACGAATTACAATTAAGCATTTGGAAACCCTAAAAGTTGCAACATATTTGATTATAATAACTTATGACTAAAGTAGAATCTAAGGTTGGTTCTTCCTGATTTCTTGACACAAGAGCCATTCTTGACCATACAGCGCCATACTTACAGTTGAATTTGCATTTGTCTAAAATAAAATAAAGTAAAAATATATTAGAAACAGTTAAAATGCTTATGGAAATTACCAAATAATGACGGTTCTAGCTCTATCTAAAGTAAAATCATGGTAAAAATGCAAAAGCACGTTTAGAGTAGAGAATAAAATCCTATACATTTTAAAATGGGGAAAGTAGAATGTTTGTCATATTACCACTCAACGTCGAGAGAGTAACGAAGTTTCCTGACAGTAGTGTGAGAGTTGAAAATTAAAAAGTGGACATTCTACCAGGATGCGGAAGACACAGGGGGAGGAGAATCACAGTGTGGGGAATGTAAGAATAACTGCTTCTATTACTGAAATCTTAAGTCTGTAATGGAAAGTATATCCTTTACTTTACCTATATACATATATCATGGTTTCTTTGTAAATGTCAATTTCTGAGGCTTGTGTTTATATTTCAAACTTTGGTGGCTTTTTCCGAGATTTTTTTGGTGACAGACTTACGTTAAAAAAATACCCTAGATCTTATTTAAGAAGTCTGTGTTAGTCAGAAGTTATCTTCCCTAACAAAAATTTTAATATTTAATAACATGTTGCGGTTTCTGTTTGAGTCTTCTATTACCCTATACATTGTTGAGTATCGCATATTTATTTTCTTAATATATAATGAGATACATGATATAAAATTCTAGATATTAGCCTTCTTGGCCGTCAGTGACAGATGTTAGTTTGTAGTATACTATATGCTGTTAAAAGAGAAGGGGTATTTTTGACTAAAGCATGGTTAGTCGACTCTCCCTTTGAAAAAAATTGGTGTGCTGTCTTGGGTCAAGAATCATTGTCCATGACAACTAAAACCGAAATCATTTAGAAAGTTTCAATGCCCACTTATACCAAGAGGGTTTCATATGAATCTACTTAATTATAAAGTTAAATCAATATAATAATACTTTGTAAGAAAATAATGAAGAGATGTATATGTAGTAAATGAGACTCAAATATTTCAATGAAAGAACCGAAATCAAACCGGGACATCGTATTCCACACCATTTCAGTGCATCCTTCTATGTATAGTAGTAAATTCCGTAATATGCGTACCTCTCATAAGTCATAAAACTTTTAATCTTGGGACTTTTGCTCAGTGATTTACAGGTTATAACTAATATCAGACAGACAATTAATTTCACATATTAATCCGTCTTACAAAACGAGACAAAATTCAGTTAATTTCGAATCACGATATTCAGGAAATCACAACAGTTGCTCATTTACTCGTTTCTGGGTGTTCTCAGAAAATAGAAGCGATATCATCTCGAAATATTCTTCGATAGTCAAGAAACACATGTAGAATAAATGGGGACTACAATCACCTAGAACACTAAAATATTTTAGTTAGTTTGTTAGTAACGTCTCGTTTTGGAGCAAGACGAGAGCTATTTTGGGACGGACCTCGTCATTTTAAACCATATATATATGACGAGATGGGGTCATATGATCGGTCATCTGACGAGAACGACACCTGAGTTGGCAGCCCCTCTCCAAACTTCCGCACCACACCAGCGGGAGAACGTTTGACCCCCTACGTATAATTTAGCGTGCAACAGGAGGCCCAATACACGACGGATCTTGAGTGGAATAGAGTTTCGAATCTGAAGCCCTCCGGCTCCGAGGCCGACACCTTATCACTAGGCCACCACGGCCACCAAAAATATTTTAGTGAAAGTGCCCAAGTCACACCCGTACATCGAACACAATATCATCCTGCAGCATTCTTCCGTGTAATTCCGCAGCAATTGCCAAAAATATCAACGATTTTGCATGGATTACTTCTGTAGTTCCTTCTTTGCGTTGTCACCACTACTCCTATAGTTTTGAAACGCCGTCTGTTATTTGGGTATAATTCCTCTGTCACAAATACGCCTGATATGTGGCTTCTAATAGGAATTATAGGTTCATTAATTCTCAGGGGAAAAACTTAATTTCAGAGATTTTCTGGAGAAGAGACATCTCGAGACAATATATCCTTCGATTTTTATCAAAGAGGTTCGGCTTTCGGCCAATGCATTTTATTACCTCAAAAGGATTGGTTTTTATCACGTTTTCCTTGGGCTGTCATGAATACTTAAAATGAAATTCTTTGACATATCTCTATACCTAATTACAGCTATCATGAAGCATGTTTTCTTGACATAAGAAAAAGGTATTAATCTTCAAATTTGTCGCATAACACTTTACGGCTTTAGTTTGACTTATCGTAATCCAAAATTGCATTTGCTAAAATTTCACTGCACTGCAAGAAAACTCAGTGACTCCTGATCTCCAAAACTGTTACTTATGGAATTTTGGACAACAGAGCTACATGAAATCTTGCATGTATTTCAAAACCAGACTTCCCTTGGTTCTTTCAAAGAATGCCTTTTTTTAATAAAATGAAATCTCTTTTATAAGTCATGCTATGATTCGTGAGTTATGTAATGATGTTATTTCACAATTTTAGTTGTGGAGGTGAACATCATAAACACCTACCTGTTCTAAAATGCAAATTTAAAAGTTTTGCATATCACCTTGCTGCACCACTTCTTTTTCATCGAGTGTTCTAGTTTTAAAGTGTAACAACGCCATCTAACAATAGCATTGAGAATTATAAAATCTTCCATCTAAAAAAATTCCGGTTGAAAGTAACATTCTTTCGTACAAGTATCCCTTGAATATATCCTTTTGGTAATTTTAAGGCACCCCGCCCAAAGAAAACCCTCACTTTCTGAAAGAAAGACGGATTGAAATGTGATAGATAAATTGCACATTTTCAATCAGTGACCTCTGTTTAATTCCTTAGTTGATTGCTTAGGTGGACAATAGAAAGATCAAGTTGACTATTTGACCCATGCATCGGTAACGTATTCTTTATAGTCTTCATAAGTCACCTCTGTTTAATTCTTTAGTTGATTGCTTAGGTGGACAATAGAAAGATCAAGTTGACTATTTGACCCATGCATTGCTAACGTATTCTTTATAGTCTTCATATGTCACCTCATGACAGAGGAAAAGTCAAAATAAGATTAAAATATAATCAAATAAATGCAGAAAAACATGAAAAGATGCGATAGAATCTGGGTGATGTTCAACTATCTTCAGCACTGAAGATGGTCACGGCTGATATACAAAGTAAATTAATTTTTAAGAAGGTGGGCGGTTTTTCATACGCCGAAAAGCCGTTTCTTTAAACACTCTGTTGAGAAGAGCTACATGGACATCGAGTAAAAATATTTCCGTGAGCAAGGATTTAAATCAAACATGAATCATAGCCCATTTCACGCTAAAACAAAGACTAGATTTCAAATCGTGATTATATTTACCTCACGCTTTGTGCGAAGTGAACAAAAAGAAGCAGAAAACCGGAAATAAAAGCCGATTGCTGTGATAGATGCTGTTTGATTATCAATTGTAATTTATAACATTTGTATTCATGAGCGATTTTGAAACGCAATTTACTTCGAATTTTAATTCATGGATTAAATGCATTTAAACCAAAAGCATATCAATCACAGGACTCGTTACATTTCCTTTGTGGGTATTGCTTTGCTTGCAATAATAAGAAATTCTGTAATTTTTTCCATAAAATACTGTAACTACTTTTTTGGTGAGTATGTTTTATTTCTGATTATCAGATAAGATTCTTCGCGAAATTACGTCCCGAGATTACTTTACGTACCACATTATGAATTTGGAGAATGGGAATGTGCACCTCGGATCTAATTGTTGGAAATTTTAATATTTATTTGCGTGTTTCTCTTTCTTTGTTCAAAACAAAGCCGTAAGTAATGTATGTATGTACCTAATGTAATTTCTTTTCTTTTTTACTTCATCAATTTTTTCTGCTAAATCTATAAAAATAGTTTTCTAAGAATTGTTAGATACATTTCAAAAATTAATTTAAAAAAATTAATAATGTTACAATTGCGGTTTTTATTTTTATTAAGAGCGCATTTTAAAAAGTTTTTTCAGATAGGTGGCGTTCCATTACTACGTTCTAAATTTACTACATCGAGAGGAGATCTCCATTCGCAATCGCTACCGATCAGCGTTTCTGGTTTCCTTTCTTGGTTTTTCTTGAATATCTCGAAAACTTTTCAGTTTTCGAATTACAATTGATTTAAAAAAATAAAGAGCCCTACAAATACATGCTTTCATTTTTCTTCTAGCTTTAATACTTTCGCAGATAATGGCTCTCAAAAATGGGAGATTTCCAGTAATTAACGACCACTTAGACCACCGTAACGGCGAGTTACCTATCTGTAAAAGACTTCTTAAAATTCGCTCTCGTTTAAAAAAATAACCGTAGTTGTAACATTATAAGTTTTTTTTATTAATTTTTGAAATGTGCTCAATAATTCTCGGACACCCTGTATATAGTATTCATGTTCAATATGTCATGTTGCAATATAATGCATTCCTATTACCAAAACAATTTATATGCAATATATTATATTCATTTCATTTTTAAGTTCGCAAGACCGTAATTTTATAAAGTTTTTGTTTCCATATTTTTTAATGCGACATAAATACAGTAAAACCTCTTTAGCACGTCGTTCAAGCCATCGCTCCATAACAACTTACTCAGGGGAACGACGTATTTTCATATCATAGTTCTAACTGCGTTAAAATACTAACTTTAGACGTACAGTTTAACCCTTCAAACGGCTGGAACGTAGAAAGTCGCTCTCTGATGACTATTCTAAAACTGGCTCCGTCGCAGAAAGTCATTCTTCGATTATTACTCTTAAACAGCCTCCAGCGTAGAAAGTTGCTCTCTGTTTATTACTCCGAAACATTTGCTTTCACCATTTAGCTACAGAGAGGCCGTTTTCAAAGCATTCAGCTGAAATATTTTTGCCGTTCAAAGGGTTAATGGAATAGACCTTTTTTATTGAATTTTCATGATCAGTTGAGTGTTATGCTTTAATTTCGTGCCAAATATAAGAATATTTGAAAATTTTGGAAATTCCAACTTTTAAAAAATAATTATAAAGCCGTAGTGATAATTATAGCATTTTTGTAGCAGCAACCCTTCTTAAATTATCATATGTAGATATTTCTTCTTCCTTAAATTTTTATTTCGGGACATTGAACAAAATGTAATTCTCATTATTGGGTATACTGTGATAATTTAAAAACATTTTATTGCGAAAGAGAGACTAGAGTATGATTATTTTCACTGTAATAGTCCTTCTTAGTTTTCCTTGGGTATTAGGGCAGTTTGAAAAGAAATAGATAATAAACAAATTTTAATTTTGTTGCGATAAAAAAGTCTCTTAGTTCCTACCGTCGCTACGTCTGATTTTGGATTCTATTTAAGCCGGTGAAAATTTACTTTATTAACCTAATTTTTTTTTCTTCTTCTTTGGTTTCAAGCTGTTAGGAAATGCAGCTTTTCAATAAGTTCTTATAAAAGAATTTGTAGTTTCCTTTAATTATAAAGCCACCGATTGTCTTCAATTGTCTCTCGTGCTTGCTATTTTATTCCAAACATTTTTGCTCCAAGGATCAGGAAGTATAAACACATCATTTCCATGTTTTGAATTATATCTCTTTTTGAATTAATGACCTGACATAATCTGTTATGTAAATATGTCAAATCATTTTGACAAAAGAGTAGACAAAACAGATTTAAAAATTAGAAACAGGTAGTGCTGAATTCTAAAGACAAATCTGCTAGTATGAAGACAGAGGCGCAGGAAGAATGTATTTGTGTAAAATGGTAAATATTTTAAACTAGCAGTACTCGCACAGCGTTGCCCGTGGAATCAGGACTTCAACAAAATGAAAAAAACTCCTAAAAACACGAAAAAGTTTTGAAAACAAAATCAAATCAAAACAAAAGATACACATTATTGATTTCCCCCCTTATTTTTCGTCGCTATAATGACATTTTAACTGTAGAAAAACAGTACAGAGTACGTTAATCTGAAACAATATTAAAAAATTGCAACATGAAAATGATTATTATACAGAAAGCAAAATATGCGAAACAAATAAACACGTTAAGATACTGCCGAAAATAATAATCGAAAGCAGTCGGTTGAGGGTTATCACGTATCCTGCGCTCTGCACTATCAGTCAGTCAATGAAATTGCAACAATGGATGTTGGGGAGGCTCACCGAATGAAATTGTAAACGATTTCAAATGCAACAATATGACAAACATAGTTTCTGTGGTATTTAAATATATCCAGAATGAATCAGAGAAGAAGGGGAAAAAAAGAGAGAGAGATGAAATCTTCCATTTCAGGTTTAAACTTTGAAGCCACATTATGTAAATTGCTCCTCGAAGACATATTTCATTTTTTCCAGTCTTCTGCAGCTGAAGGTATCAGACGCGAAGTAAAGGGATTATGACGTCACGTGGTTTCGACAAATGCATGTTGGGAAATACGTCATGCGACCTTGATTACGAAGAATCGTGAAGGGAATTTTGAAGCAAAAATTTTTAACACTTCAGAAAAAAATTAATTAAAATTTAACCAATTGTTCAATTTTAACCACTCTTGTTTTAAATCACGGATAAACGTTATATTTATTACTCCAACAAATTTCAAATTGATAACAAAATTAAAACGGCGGATGCAAAAAATTGAAATTCCAAACCGAGTTTTTTAGGGTTAACGGACTATTTTTTAAAAAATTCTCAAAATTCAGTAAATTACGTTAGAAATTCAAAAATAACTTCATTAGAAGGGAAATCGTGCGCTATTTCCGATGGTGTATCTATTTTTTTCGTACAGTTATACAAAACATTCTATTGAGAGATTAGTAAAAAATTAAATAAAAAAATTTCTAGATTAAATTTTAAAATTCTGGCTTCGAAGTACATTGAGTCACCATTAAGACTACCTGTGTGCCGAATTTCAAGGCTGTAAGTGCGATAGATTCGTCTGGACATCGCACACACACACACGCAATCATTGCCTTTTATAAGTATAGACTTCTGATTATTTTTTTATAAAAAACACAATATCTTAAAAATGGTTGCTCATTTTTTACACTTCGATTTGAAACTAAATTTTGATATGGAGATTAATCCAGCAATCAGACTTTCTGTACACAAGTGACTCAAAAATAAAAATTTATTTTTAACATTGAAACGAATGGGACTAAATCGGAAACAAATCAAAACGATATATTAACGAGGGCAGGGTCGGATTTACACATTTCTACGCCCTGGGATGAAGCATAGCCTGCGCTCTCTCTCTAAAAATTTAATATATAATTTCTAATTAAATATACAATAGTTTATTTCTCAAACATATAAGTACTCATTACCATCTTAGTAATCTTTAAAGCACATTAAATTTTTATTCAAATTCACACTAATTATGAAATAACATAACATCAGCACCTGCAAAAATGCCCCATCTAATTTCTTGAAATTTTCTGAAATACCCACTATAACTTCATTCCCGCTTTTGTCGCGAATAGGCTTGAAGGGTCACTGAAGTGGACAGATTTTATTAAATCTCTTTCAAAGCAAAGAAGCCAAGGGTCCAAGGAAGACAAAAAAGATATATCTCTCAATATATTTAATGTAACGACTGTAAACTTAGAAAGCATCATTTTATTTATCAAAATCATATGTATATATATCTTCTGTATATGCGCCCTATGCCATGGCCTAGGTTGGCCCTACGGTATATCTGGCCCTGAACGAGCGTCGTTCGAAAGAGGTTTCACTGTATACTGAAATATCTATGAAGGTTTTCTGAATGGTTTTCCTTTTTAGACGAAATAATCACTGCCCTTTATAAAATTCCAAAACGAAAACTAGTCTAATTAAGCTTGCGTCTTTTACATTACTCATTAATTACATCATTTCCAATATGCCGCTATGTATTAATAGCTTTCAGAGAAATTCCATTCAGTTATTTTTTAATCGTATTACGAAAACCGAATCAGTTTCTTTTTCCAAAAGGTCATTTGCATTTTAAGTCGTGTATCTCAATTTAACCTCTTTAAAATTCTAATGCTGTCCAAACTATTAATTTGCATCTACCAATTAATCTCCTTCCTCTCAAAGTGAGCAAAGTTCTCACGCCGTCTCAATTAGTGAATAATTATAATTACATTTCGAGATGTCGAACTGTCGCAATGTCTTTTTCGAAGAACAAAAATTTACATCAAACGAATTCGGCGAAAAAATGTCCTTCCAACAAGAGTTGCGGTGAAAGAGAGACATCAGAAAGAGTTGGGCAATGAGTGAGATCCTACAAGACGATTTCATTAACTGCTGCTAAAATGTAGAACAAAATATTCTTTTTTAGAACTTAATGAAATCTGTCGAACTGGGGTAATAACAGGTTACTGGTTGATCTAATTAACAATGAGTAAAAAATTCTGCTGGAGAAAACCAGCGAAAAGAAATCGGATATCCAACCTCACGTGGCAAGCAGAAGGTAAACAAACAAGTAACCTAGTGTTACTTTTATATCGAGAGCGTGTAGCTCTTGGCTGCTAGCCATTCTTTTGAGTCATTAAAGATAGCTTTGGAACAAACGGAAAATAGTTTGCAGAGTAATGATTATTGTGTCAATCATGGGAAAACAAATCACGAAAAATATCTAATTTATTCACTGAGTATCGGTGTGCTTACACACAATAAGGTTAATGTTAATGACGCGGGGAGTTTTTATCACCTTACCGCAATGTCTTGAGAAATATGCTATTAAGCATTTCTCTTGGTGGTAGCCCCCTTCAATGGCAAATTGCGGTTTGGCTGTAACTCACGCAATATTATTTTTGAATTAATTATGAATTGATATTAAATGCTTCCTTTCTGGCCCTTCCTTTCTTACCGTTTAAAAAATATTTATGTCATGTGTATGCAAAGATATTTGAAAATGATTTGATCTTCACTGCCTTGCTTCGCATTCTTAGCTTAGTAATATAATCACACATTTTATGAACAATGAAAAAGTTGATTTGCTATTAAGTCTTTTTCTATAAATCAAATCTATACCAAATACTCTCGTAGAACAATTGGAGACATTTGCGCAATTGTAAATCAACCATCATTTCATGGATTTCAGGCAGTTTATCGCAAACTCCACCAAGTGTATAAAATACACTATGCAAATTGTATCAATAGCAATCCGTTGACAACAATGGAATGATACAATGCAATATTTATTTATTTATTTAATTAATTTTTAAAAAAAGTTTCCTTTTTTTTGCGAAATAACGTGACAGTAATTACTTGTTAATTTTTTGAGAAGAAAAAACTTATTGAAAAATCTTTATGTTAGAGTTTTTCCGATTCCAATGACCGCATACAATTAACAGGCATATTAATGAATATTTTATAGCGCTAGAGATTTGAACATAGAAGAATAAAAGCTCTATTACCGGGTAGAAGATAGAGCTCCTACAACGCAAAGAGCTACTTTTTCTTCTCTTTATCTTTCAAATACGTATTTGAAAAATATGTTAAAATGCTAGATATTGTTTTGAATGGGAAAATAATAATCAATTGGAATATTTGTAAGTATCTTTGTACTGTCTTCGTGTATTTCAAACCAACCATCAAACAAATAGTTTTCTTCTCTTTCCTGAGAACATAAAAAAGTTTCTTCTCTGAACTGTATTAGTCTTCTGGGGCTTGCATTTCTTTCATTGAGTATTTTCGCATACAGGGATAACATCATATCAAAGTAAAATAAAATCTATCAATTTTTTAAATAAAAAGTGTTCTAATACAGCATTGCTTAATTTTAAAATATTACAAAATTTCTGAAAATATGATGATAATAAATTAGTATCATTTTATCATTTTGTGGACTGCTACAGGCGTTTTGACTTTCGTAGCTCTTAGAACAAAAATGACTCTTATTGAATTTACATCTAGAGCTATAATGAACTAGCTGATAACCCGGCGTTGCTCGGGATCCATATTTCTTCATATTCCCGCCTCCATTTTTTCTCAGTAATTATTGTCACTAAAACTTTGTAGGTGCCAACTTTACTTTCTCATTCCTTATACAAAATATGCATATTTTTACGGCGTTATCTTCCTCTTCTGCTAATCCATCACTGTGCCAAATTTAGTCGCCGCAACGGTGTAGGCTTACATAAAGAACCAAAAAACGAACACACACACATACTTTCCTCTTTTATATATATAGATTATATTGTGGAGAACATCTGACTGTAAAGCTATATTGTTATATTGTAATGCATATTCATTCTATACAAAGAAACTCTCACGAGTAGTTCAATCCATTTTTTGGGGGGGGGGGGGACACAGGATGCCAAACCCATTTATCAAACCCGCTGACAATTGATGTAGACAAAGGGAGAATTTGGGATTCCAACGTTCTCGGATTTCTATCCATCCCATTCGGCCATAAAAATGAAATACGATTGTTCGAGCGGGCGATAAATCACAAGTGTGGGGGAGCGTTGGGAGGGGGAGTGTAGATAGACTAGGGGGATCTAAGCGGATGGTAGTGCGTTTTGGAGCCTCCGTAAATGATATACTTGAATGGGTGCAGAACAAACCTGTCGTTGGTCCCAATGGAACAGAGCAGAGTTGTCGTGAATGCCCAGCTTTACGGAAACCCATATAAAGTCCATGAATTTTCGAAGAGGGAGTATTTAAGAGCGTGGCAAATCAATTTTCTTCTGGAAACTTTTTGAGCTGATCTTGTCTTACATGAGCATTACCTTGGTGAGTTGTTGGCATTTCTATATTTCTTTTCAGTAACAATTATAAATAACCATAGTGAAAGGATGAAATACGAATTCTTACAGTGATGAATTTGGTACTGAGATTACACATCGAGTCGAAAACTTTCGAATTGTAAGAAAAGAGGGACTTATCAGCGATTTCCTAACTATTTCGAAACCAAATATAAAAGCATGAAACGGTGAATATTTTTTCTCCGTGTTCTCACTGAATGTCTATTTCTTCATACATACTGATAAGTTAACTACTTTCTGTTATATTATCTTCATTATAATGTAAACCCAACTTGATGTGAACATGCATTAAACCAATATAAATGTAATACTATTTTAACGTCTTCAATAAATCTAGTGTAGATGAAATTTTTTAAATACACTTTATGTGTGGCATTGTTCTTCCTTTTATTAAATCAAATATTAGATCATTTGGAGATAGGCTAAGTTTACGATCAATCGTAGTTTATTTGTTTTCTCTTCGCAATACCATAAGAACACTTTTATCAGATTTACTCAAAGGGAATTTTCTAACTGTCAATATTGTTAGCCATTAAGACGGAAATACTTTTGCCTTTATAGTATGGTGCTGAGCCATGCATGGGCTAATATTCATCATTATATAACAACTTTTTGTAAAGACGTAGTTCGAATGAGTTATTAGAAATAACATTTACTCCTGTTTTACAGCTTTTTTCATGACGTTTTCATTAAACAACCCATCACTTAATCGGATATCTTTTATATATCTGCTAGTTCAAAGAAAGGCAACCTAACACTTACGAGTTAGGCTGCTCCTTTCAGTCAAAATCTCCGTTATTTATTTATATATAAATACACAAAATTATAAATGTAGACACAAGCATTTCAAAACGTCAGAATAATAAAAATATTGATTATCCACCTCATGCAAATTCTCACTCGAGACGTGATGAATGTTCTAGGCAAAAGTTTCTTCGTGATATCAATGTGTAGGGAAAGACGTCTTGTGACTTTTCATTTACTAATAATCTGTGACCTGTTCTTTTTGAAGCTGAAATACAAGGGATGTGCAGTAGTTTAGGCACACCTAGATTTTTTTTTTCTATTTTACGCACATCTGTTTCTTATATATCGAACACTGCCTCTGTTTCTGCCACTTTTTTTTCTTTCATTTTAAGAGATAATGGCAGACTTTAGACCTAACTTATTTAAATATGACCTCTTAAAACCATGTTCCGAGAATCTGCATTAGCTGTGTTATTTTTGAAAATGAATTGCGTGAACTGAAAAGACGACAAAATTCAGTAATGATAGAGTCTTAAAAACATTGTTAACCTCCTTGCTTCGCAACCGTCTGAACAACGTTCTACCAGAGACATAACAGAATTGAGATATAAGATTTCTATAAACTAAATATGATAGCTGCAAAATACAAGAGAAATGCTACATGTTTTACTTTTCCGATTGCTCTTAATGCAGTTAAATATTTTCAGTGGCGTAGCGAGCGTAAGTGGCGCCCTGGACACAATATGATTTCCCCTCACCTCAATCACCATTAGTGGCTCAGCATGCCTAAACGGAGCCCGGTCCCATTATCACAAAGATATTGTACGATATTTTTGCGACGTTGCTCGATATTCTGAATGCTGAAGGATATTTCTTGAAGATATCGCAGCAGTAATGTAGATAATCTTGTGCTATTAGAGCACGATATAAATATATCGCTCCCTAGTCATACTTGGTTTTAACAAGTGACATAAACGCATATTGTTTTATCTCCATGGCATAACTGGTGCCCGGGTCATCTATACCCCCCTTGCCCCTGATCGCTACGCCACTGAATATTTTATGACGTAATTTATCGGTTATTTTATTAAAAATCTAAAAAAAACGCCTGTAAATCTCAACTGAACAAGACTGAGCATCGACTTCATCACTTAATAAAATGTGAGAATTAATAAAGATTTTGAGCATCTTAATTAAAATTTGATTTCGGAACTAGCTATAAAAAGTGCTGGAGGGACGGGCTGTTAATGACTTCTTTCAATTACTTACAGTCACGAGCTTATTCAGGCTGCAAAGTTTCTTCTTTCTTAACAATATCAGTTTATTCTTATCTTCTACGGTGTGTTATTAATTGAACAATGCATATTTTTCTATATTCTTGCATGATAAAATCTGTTAATTATGTGAGAACTTGATGATTTATTAACATGTATGAAGTCGAGCTTACTATCCAAGTTATTAACATTTAAATATAATCTATTTTTCCCTAAATAGACTTTAAAATAAAGTCAAGTCTGTTCGAACTTGGTTTTTATAAGTCTCTGTCAAAAGAAAGTACTAGTTACTAGTTCTTTTCGCAGCATACTGAGCAATAGAACCGGGATTTTTAAAAATGATCAGCTTTTCATTTCATAAGAGAAAACTTGCATATAATATTGAATGTTTGAAAGATTTTCCATTTGCCAAATCTATGACACCGCTATGGCGGTTGTACTACAAGAGAATAGCGTGTATAAAATGTTTCATCCCACTTGTTAGTTATAGAGCTTAATAAAACTTTTGAGGCAGCTTTATTCACCTTTTTGAACTATGAAAATTAGTAAATGTGATTTTAGTCATTTCATCAAAAACAAAATAGCCTTATGCTAAAATAAGCGATGTATTAAAATGATGAGCATAGTGAGTTGTAAAGTGTAGTTAGCCTTTTCATGGTTCTGAAGTTTCACAATATTTAACACATTTTTCGCCGAAATTCTGTCATTTGAGAGATAAATGTTTTACATTTTGTCTTTTTCTCCCCCAAAAAATCACTAATTTTTGCATACCCTGCTGATATGTTGAAGGCAAATGCACTGATTCATCACCCGTGACTGGAAGTCACGTCGAGAAAGTTCATGGTTGTTCGATTACTCAGAATTCTCCCTCTACTTGTGAAAGATTACAATTAATGGGCTCTAGTGCCCTTCCCTCACGCAGTCATACTTTAGTACACACAAATGTACAACGTATCTAAGTTGCGCGAAGAAAACAAAACACCTCTGTACACGGTCAGCGCCGAGGAACAAGATTGCCTTGTCTTACTTCCGCAATTAAGTCAGCTCCCCTGAAACCAGGCTTAACCGAAAAATCCTAATGAAGTCTTGGAAAATAAAGGGGGAAAAATAATTCATTTGTGTGTGAAATCTTCACCTAGCTTGACCTTTGTTTTACTAAAGCTACATTAAACGATAACTCTTAAGCATAATTGCATGTCAATAGCAACCCCACAAAGAAACGAGAGAACTTGGTGTAAATTATGGTGCTATGTCCAGTTGCGTCATTTATCACAGGAAAAGGGTCGCTTTTTTTTCCGGGGGTTCATTGGTCAATTGCCCACTCCCATCCAATTTGTTTTCACTGTCCTATTTATCACCAGTTTTCTTAATAGCCTTACCTCTATTTATTTACTTTTTTTGCTCGCGAATGCTCCCTTTCCCCCTTCTGCTGGGGTGGGCTCACATTAGCTGCGATTCCTGTCACTGCTCGGTAGGCGCGTGCTGTATGTGAAGTTAAATGTGTTTTGCTGACATCAATGCAGGCGCGCATTCCAGTCCATGTCCTTTCAGTCGACAAGACAAATTGCTTCAAATACAACAAAAGTTGGCACAGGAGAGGCTATTGGCTCCGGTGAATGAAGTGAAATATTGATGTTTCCTGCGAATGAATGTTCAAAATGCTCGATTTTTGTTTCTTGCGTTCCTGATTATGCACTTTTTTTATGGTTGCTGGGAAAGTACCTGCGTCACATTTCACTCCAGTGCTCAGATTTTTTATTGTCTCCTTTCGGCGTTTAGTTTACAAATTCTTTTACTATTTTAAAAAAAAGTATTACAAATGCTAAAAACAGTTTACAATGTAATATTTGAAAATGGAACATTTCCAATGGCTTGCTAAATTTTTAACGCTTTGTAAATTCCATAGAATCTTCATAAAGAGTTCTATAATTGCGCAATTAGCCTTTTAGAAATCACTATTTGTGCACTTTTAGATAGAGTTAATTTTTTTTAATATGAAATATGTGGTTTATTTTTATTTATTTACTGTTACCAAACATACGTTTTGGGGAGCATATGATGTACAATGCATATTCAAATCAGGATTTAATGGCTTGCTTCTACAAGTTACAAAGAGCATAAAAAGATTATTTTAAACAATTAACTCTGAAATATTTTTGCCTTCAAAGAATGAATATTACAAATTTTCGAATACTCGAATTTTGCATTTCAGAAACTTTAATTGCATTTTTTACTAACCTTTCAACAACCCTTTACTGACCAAACAATTCTTCTTAAAAACTAATCTCAACCAAAGTCACATTGATATACATTTTAATATCTAAGTACGCAAAAAGATTTTTTTCCGTAACACATTTTTATGTCATAAATGTAATTTTTCCCCTTTTTAAATGAAGGGCTTTTAGTGAAAACTCATTTTCAAGTCTAATGAAGCTAGAAAAATTCTAAAAATCGATATGCTCATACTCAGATAAATACTACTCCTTCTACAAGCCTGTCTTTTAAAAGAAACTCAAGTCTATTTAGTTCTCAGAGACACTATTGTGATGTTTTTATCAAAGTTTTTGTTAGGCAAAATTAAAAATATTAAATTCAAAACTTTATGGGACAATGAACAATGTACAATAACGATAAGAACGATAAAAGTATTCTGACTTGGAAAAAAATTAAAAAATAATCTGCTTCCTTAATTAACTTTGTGTAATTACTCGACGGAAAACAGATGAAAGCTATTTGTTGCTGATAGATTAAAAATTATTCAGAACATACTTCATTGCAGATATTGAGAAATTTAATTTGAAATCATTGCTTATCAATAATGATAGCTGGAATGCATGAAATTAGTAAAAGGTACTTTGGTCTATGAAGTACTTATTACTGGTCAATCGAAGGCGAACCAACACCCAAGTTGTCTGAAATACTTAATTACATACCGAATCATATGCATTGTTCATTGTGGTCCATAACTCTAGTTGAAACACAATCCAACTTGTGGTAGCTCAATTAAATCGCACACCAGTTTTTTAAAGTTACGAGAAAATGGATCTTTTGCACACCGCGCTTCGAAATTGCTTCAAATAAAGATTTGAAATCATATCTTTCAGAATTACGAATAGAATATGTATTAAAATAAAAAATGAAAATTCTTATTTATTACTGAAAAGGAAATGAAAGACATTATTCTCGTCTGGAAACCATGAAAAACAATTCTAAATCGGAAAAAAAGTCATGAGGTCAAACTGAGTTTCGAAGCATTACGTTTACAGACAATGTTTTAAACTTTTCATTCAATCTTCAAAGAATGGAGTCAATCGATATGCCGTCGAAGTCATATAGCAAACGTAACAGTTTGTGTCATTTAGTATCTAACTGCGCATTTTAGGTAAATTCCTTACGAAAAAAAGTAGCTAATTCTAATGGTTCCTATGACATGACTTGGAAAATTTTCTGTATACTTTCTCCGACATGTGGTCCCTGGATTTGAATCGGGGAGTGGCAAGCTTAGGGAGGGGGAAAACCTCGGTCGAGCTCGTAGTTGGATCATTCAGCTCAAATAAGTTGGTAATGGAAGGGGTGGGTGAAACTTTCCTTACTATTGAAGATAGAGAGATAATTCAAATCAGGCAAATTATCGCCTAACCATAATGAAAAACTTTTGCATTCAAATTTATTTCGATAGCTGCATCTCCTTTCGTAGTTAGGAATTTAAATTGAACCCTTAAATTTGACTACTTTTTAGCCTAACAATGTGACACTTCGCTGAAAATCTTTCATCAACTGCATTGACTCCCACCCTTTTTTTATCGTCCTAGCTCCAATATGAAATCAGAAGTGGAAATAGCGGAGGGGGAGGGGTAAAATTCTGTTTCCCCTATTCCCTTGCTACTGAAGAGAAAAGATTAAAGATTATTATTACTTACTGAATTGTTGACTATAGGTTGTCTTAAAATATTTTATTTGTCTAACTTTCACGACAAGATTCAGTTTTAGTTTTTACATGGCTTGATACGTTTAATTGTAGTTTAAATTTTTTTCTTCGTAACTTTTGTTGTTCTTATCTCGTCCAAGGTACTGCACTACTTAAATGCTTTTGTAGAAGAATTGAATCCAACTTACTAACCTGAACCAGAAAAAAGTAACCTACCTTCGCTTTTCGGCTTACCAACAGGATTTTTAATTTTACACTTTCCATCCTGTGAGATGCTCAGAGAATTGCAAAATTAAATTCATGTACATCATATGAATATGAATTGACTCCATCATAAAGTTAAGGCTCATAATTTTATTGTTATAAAATACTACGATTAATTCACATCATTAAAGTTCTTTATATAAATCATCCCTGAAAAATGCTATAGTGAAAATTATTAGAAACATTAAAATTCTTGAGTTAAAGCAATAAATAAGTATTAAGTTCAGAAAAGAAATGGAATAACTTTGAGAAGTAAATTTTGAACTTACTATTTACATTTGTTCACTATTAAAACTATTTTTCTTTTAAGAAGTATTGCATTAATGCATCAAGAAACTTGCCTCAAACGAAATTGGACCAAAAGAATAGTGGAGTCAATTCATAATAACCAGTGTAAGGATGTACTAACTCAAAGATGTAAGGAATTATCAGGATTCATTTGTACGAACCAAGACAATTAAATACAACATGTATTTCAAATGCTACGATTAAGGCTAAAAAATAACTCAAGTTTGAAAGATTTCAAGGTATACAGGTTTAGAGGCGTGAAAAATTTTGTGTAATTAAAAAAAAAGATAAGAAGTGAATTTTCATTGAAATAATCCTTATTTAGATTAGATGATTTCTGACTTCGTTACTCTTTTTTCACAATTAACAACAATTAACCTATGTAACTAAATTTTAACACAATCAAGCAATTATGAAAATCATCGCAGTGATAAAAAGCCAGATTTTTTTTACCACGACGGTTCTTAAAATTTGCTTTATGTTAAAAGTAGTCGATTTCTTGATAAACCTGTTTCTGCTTCAAAATATTTAACCATTTTAGTGAATTAATGAATCTGAAACCTTGAAATATCAGATATCATGCAATTTAATCCTTACTAGGAAATTGGTGTGGGAGATTTGCTTTCAAACATATCTTTAATGGAAAAATTTCAGGATTGGAAACTGCGCATTGATTTTATATAACTGATGAATGATGGAAGTTGAGTTATATTGCTCAGAAATTCAATTAAAATATTTCTATTAGATTATACACCATATAGGAGAAGAACGAGATTATTTTTCATTAAAAGTAGCTAATACATTTTTCATTCATTTTTGCAGACAAAATTAAATTACGTATTTTGCTTATGTTTTTCTTTCCATTTTTATGTAGCAGCATCCTGTGGTCTTTTAAAACTTGAAGAAAATAATTAGTAACGTTTTCAAACTGTTAGAAGATGTTTCATACAAAGATAAAAGTTTTTTTAAAAAATATATTATGCACCGACGAATAGGAGATGGTCATGAAATCAAAGATTGTTCCACATCCATTCATCTTTCTTTGTTAGAAGTGCAATTTTTCATCACAATAATATGCATGTGCATTCATAAACAGCTCGCGTGAATAGTAATTATTTTTGTTGATATTTGAAGAAGGACATTGAACAAAATGGACGAGGAAACACACTTAATGATGACTTATGAATATCTTTTTAAATCTTCGCAAGCGTTCATTCTTCCATTTACCCTAAAAAGAAAAAGGATGAATAAAATTAATAGCTAAAGGTTCGAAAACAATGCATGGATGTCTTGTAAAATATTTTCAAGCTTACTACTTTTTATATATTTTTTTCATACACCGTATAATTTATGATTTAAAACTTGCGGAAAAAGAAACATCAGTTCAGTTTTACATTAGCTTCAAATTTTCATTATTCTATTACTTTAATCATAATGAGAATGTTTTTTTCAGAACACATGGGAAGTATTGAATCTTAAATCGTGAGACAATTCTTTTATAAAGTGCATTCGAAAAATCGCGTGATTAAAAATTACTTTCATAAAATCAAGGTGAAGTTTTGATTTATTTCATAAAATGTTATCAAATGAATACTTAAATTCCTGTATAGAAATTTATGAATAAAAAAATGTTGATACAAGATTTTAAATTTTTAAACAAAGCTTAAATTATGTCAATAATTATAATTAAAAAAATATTGGTCACAAGTTTATCTTATATGAATATTAAATTATTATTATGTTTTATAAATTTCGCTGTGCTTGCCAGATCCTTGAGGAACCAAGATCTGGCAAGATTTTTCCTAATGTGTATTCTAGATTTAATTATATTGACAGGTTCTCGTTGTATAAATTTTATAAGACTTTTAACAAGATCTCTGGTGAACTGGACATTTATCATATGTCTTCTACTGTTTTTAAATCGAATTGTTTTCAACTTTTAAATACATGACCTGATTTCTTTTTCCTTTCTTACACTTGACTACATATCAAGATTTTTATACGTTTTTCTAGTGTTTGTGTGTGTTTGACTTTTTGACCCTTGATTTTTTAATGTTTTTTTGATTTAATGTTCTAAATTTAAAAACAAATTGTGTTATTTTTTTATAATTTTAATGTGACGGTATGCAACATGGACTTTTGGAACCTCAGTATGTTTTTGGAGCTTTTGTAATTGCGTGTTTTCGTTTTACAACATTTATGTGTAAACATTTTTATAATTAATGTGGTTTTGAGCTTTGAATTGTTGTATTCTCTGCAGTTACTTTTTTTTCTTTGTGTTTTAATTCACTTTGTGGCTTGTGTTTTTTGTATGTCATGCACTCTGCAAATGGAGCCATCTCTGTAGTGTGCTTTCTTTGAATAAATAAATATGTGCACTGAAAATCATTATTTATTATTATATCAGTAACAGGAATATAGTTCAAGAGAACTCGAAGAGAAGATCTTTTATAGCACAGAGTTTATGGAGATTATGCTGTAATTGTTTAGAGTTTCCCATAACTTAAAAGATACCACAATTATTTTGGATCCATAATGAAATGCAAATAAATGATAATCAATCAAATTAATGATTTAATCCTTTGAATTAAACGTCAAATTACTGCATGAGTTTACATACTTGCAACAAAATTGTGACATGAGAATTATTGCACAGACATCAATTTTATTAAAAATATCTGGAAAAGAGTGCATTTATATTAAAGCATTAAGAAAAAAAATGATGTTTTGCTTTGATTTCTTTTTAAGTTTGATTTGAACTAATCAATCATTTAACTTTAATCCTGTAAGCTTCAATCTTAAAGTCAATTGAAATTTACCATATATGTCTCGAAAGCTCCTAATGCACTTTCTAAGAACAAAGTAATCAATGAAATCAACTCAAATCTCTCTAATTTAGTGCGATTTGCTTTTCTGAATAAGATAAATTGCCTACAAATTGCTAACAAGGTTAATGCTTTTCTTTTCATTTTTCAACGATTTTAAGAGTGAACAGTTTTCTTCGAATATTGATTCTCTTCAAATGATTTATATCAAGTAGATAACACATTCGTAAGAAGTCGTAACCTCATCCGCTTTATTAAAATTGAACAGTTTCAATCTAAATAAAGTACCAGTTATTATTCTGCTTACCAGGAAAAGCCTTCCCAAAGAGATAATCAGTCACTCAGAATGCGCTTGGACAGGAGCCCCCTACTGTTTCTCCCATTCATTAAGCTGCTAATTTTCAAACTTTGGAAACATGTGTAAATGCTTGAACAGAAGCTGAATCTAGGCTATGCTTCACATGTTGATTGTCTGTTTTTTTCTGCTTCCTCACACTGAGTTGTTACATTTGACAAACGGCTATCAATTTAAAAATATCATTTGGCTGAATTTTGATGATTTTCACGGTTGCTTCTGGGCAGAGAAATATTATTGATGGTTTTAAAGAAAATAGAATATTCGAATAATTTGGTTTTCAAATACAGGATCTTTTATAATGTATAAAATTTTCTGAGTTAAGAAGATGAAGCAGAAAGTTGTGTTTGAGTCAAGAAGAAAACCTGCAAACCTGCTAGAGTAAAAGGCTATCAACTTTTCGAAATGAACAATGCGACATTAAAATATTGAAATATTTATTTAAAATCAGGTGCATCTGATTAATATACACTATACTGATAATATACTGATGAATATATAATATACTGATTAATATATAATATACTGATTAATATATAATATACTGATTAATATATAATATACTGATTATATATCTTCATTTTAATATACAATTCATTTCTCAGATGAAAAAAATGTTTTAAACAATGAAAATCAATCAAAATGTTCTTTTAACTCTCTGAACCCGGCTAGAGTGAGAATTCCAGTACCTCAAAAACTGAAGTAAATTTTTGTTCCCGAAAACAGAATGAAATCCTTCCTTTCTTTACAGAAATTCCAGGAGGACAACACCCAAGAGTGGGCGATCAATTGTCAAGAATGAAAGGAATCACTTTTCTACCGCAAAATTCACTCAGGCGCCCGAAACCGGCCTCTGTCGAATGGGGCGGTTTGAGGCGGGATAGGGCTCGTAGGGTTAAGCTGAATTTTTTTAAATGCTAAAATTCGTTATGAAGACAGAACGAAGGCCCATACCCCCGTGCCTTCTGCCATTACAGTAACCGAACCGGTTGAATGGACATGTTATAGTGTTAATTGAAGTGGAATCTACGAAGATTTAATTATTTTTAAAACATGGGGGTTTAATGACCCTTCTTCTTCAGCAGGACTTTTCAACTGTTAATCGCGATCCTAAATGGGGTTGTGCAACACGAAATTGTGATCGCGAGAACTTTCACATTTCCAATTTCTTTCAGATTCTTTACTATTTGTTTGAAAAAATATTTAAAAATCATCTTGGCTTGAAATATTTCGATAAAATTTTTTGCCATAACAATTTTTAATTAATTTTTTGATTTAACATTAATTTATGCTATATTTAAAAATTTATTTTCCTCTTTTGGGATTTGAAAGAAAAAAAGTATGTCGTGTCAGTATGGTTGTGAAATACTTTTCTACTCGTATTGGGATTGCGACTGGAGAAAGTTTAAGAAGTCTTGATTTTAAGCATAAGCCTTCTTATAAGTGATTCTAGAATTAGCTATCAAATACAGATCCTCCCTCTCCCCACAAATATCAAGATATTCAGGATGAGTTAATTATCTTGATTTATGACGAAAGTTAGAATGCTCTAAAAAAGTGTCGTTTCTTGTGTAAGAAAAATTGTTAACCATATACCAACAGAAAAATTTAATTTTTCTTTGTAAAGGAAAGAGTACAAGACCGCTCAATAATGCTTTTTACAACATAAACTTGACTTGAACTGTCTAAAAAGGCAAAAGATGCTTTCTTGTAAAGCATTTAAAATCCCTATTTATATAAAAAAATTTGAAAATGATTTAAAAAATTAATCTGAACTTAACATTCTTTGATAAAGTATTCTAAACCATTCATTTGCTTTTTTATATAATCGCAGCTGGAGGTTGCGTATGTTATCGTTAAAGTGAGGAAATTAGGTGATGTGAAAGTTTCCTAGGTAATCTGAAGATTACCTATATGCCGATCAGTTAATTGTGGAAAATTACTTTATTTCTCACATTGCCTAATTATTCTACAGACTACCTAGATAATCATTACATTACCTACTAGGCACTCTTTAAAGTGAAAATCAGATCTTTATTTGAACAAAAATATCATTTTTGTATTCTTAAATAAAATACTTATACAAACAACTCAATAGCATTAGATTCTACTATTTGAAAAATACGCTTTGCTAATTTCACGTAGAAATAAGCAACAAATAGTTTTTGCCTATAATAAAAAATTATTATATTTCGAATCTTTTCTAAGGAAGCTTGCGCAGGATCTTTTCTTCATTTTATTCAGCAATTCGATGTTTGATTGCAATCTGGAACTAAATGAATCTGTTTAAAATAATTCAAAACACAAATACAGAAGCTAACAGATAGAAATGAACGTAAAAGTGGAAGAAGCAGTTTCAAAAACTCGCAGATGTCGCAGACTATATGAAAGCGATGCTGATAACAAAAGTCCGGCGCCACACGCTTTACAAGAGGAAGGAGAAAAAGAAACGTGGAGATTAAGAAAAAGGGAAACACAAAACTTCCGTAATTTAACGATTCGGACGGAATACCTTAATGTGTACAAAGTCTTTGTAAAGTGTGGAAGTACTTTTATTTTGTAGCGCATACCGTACTTTCACGGAACAAATAAGATAATCTGCGGAATAACTTGGTAACGAGCACACAAACGCATGCATTTGGAATTTTAACACATATCTAAAGTATCTCCCATTTTACTCCTTCAATCTTAATCGAAGTGCAATGAAGTAAATTCGTAAACAGGTGTATTTTTTTCTTTTTTTTGCAAGGTTTTGAAAGAAATTAGCATTTTAGTTAATTTCTGGCCAAAACATTTTCAAATATTCTGGAGTAATAATTAGATATTCGAATCAAAAAATTAATTGAGAAAGGTTTTTGTAAAATTTCACTGCATTGTCTAAGTAAGTATATTTTTCTTAAATTCAGACAAAACTGAAAGCGAATTTACAATACATCAAACTTAGAATTAGAAAAAATTTGAATAATAATTAAGACATTATCCATCGTTCCATTAATTTTTATGTCATTTTTCATCAGTTTGGGACAAATGAACAGGCATTCAAAAACTATATTAACCATATATTTCAAATTGCGCAGAGAATTAAGAATAAATTTTATTTTTAAAATCCTTGTAGAAATATTTATTTATTATTATTATTTTGTGAAAATAACTTTATTAAAACTAGAAAGCGGAATTATTAAGCGAGAGCAACTGTGTTTTGAATTTATTGTTGTAAAATACTTTTTTGACAATGTACCCGATTTTTCCTGCTATGTTTACTGATTTTTATCCAATGTTATATTTTCACTTTATTTTTTACATTTAATCATTTATGGCTATTTTTGAGAAGCCGAAGTGATGGTGATAGGGAGAGTAGGGTTGGATTACTCCAAAAAATAAAATAAAAACATCATTATCTAAGATTCTCTTGGAAGCCGTGACATATTTCTTTTCCATAGTAGGCTACTAAGAATTCAATTTAAAGAATTCAAAAATAAACAACGTGTCACTTAAAATAACGAAACGGGTAAATAGAAAGCTATTCATCACCTTTCACTCAACTTCTCTTTCTTTTCCAGTAATGTTTCTACAACCGTAAATGAGTTTATTTATTTTAAGCTATTCCGTGAGCATCACCTGTTGAGCACCGCTTGGAATGCTTACGGATGTTCTTGCCGCTACTACTTTCCCAACAACCAGCGGGAGGAAGAGCCCACCTCTGCATTTCTATTAAATCAGCGAAAAACTTGTCATAATCAAGAGTGATCACTTATCCCTGGCAGTTTCTGAATTCCTTCCCTTTTGTTTATTCGCCATAATCCATACTTTTTCTCTCAAACCGTTGAAAGCAGAAGGTCAGCGAAGATCAGAGGTGGAGGAACAGTCTGTACCTCCAGAGTTGGGCTCCAAGGAGTCGTTTATTCACCTGACATCCACTAACAAGTTCCACTTTTAAATCTTTTAATTGATAATCACTTCTAATTTCGCCGCGAATAAGAGAAGCGGCCGTTTCCGCCTAGTCGGTGCAAATCGAATTCAGTTCCACGCTGACGACTTAACCTACTGAGATGGTGCGATAGGGCGCAATATCAATCATGCTCTCTCCTGCTTTACACACAATAAAGAGTTTACGTGTCTTGCCCATTATTATCGTGATGCTGAATATTAATTAAAACTATAAAAGGGTGTCAGGTTCTCAGAGAGATATTTAAGTCTGGATGCCGATTCGTTTCGGTAATTAGGTAGCGGTTAGTTATGTGTTAGAATGGCTCTCACAGTAATGAATAAATAATTAGCAGTACTATTTCTACATCCGTTAGTTTGTTTGTAGTTAATGGTCTTTTCGTAGTAGTATAAACTAGTTTAATTGGCTGTAGTTTAAGGCAAACTTAACCACTTCAGAAACTACATTTTATTGTTGCTACGGTGTTAAATTTTAACAATACACAGATGGAGAAGTTTTATTTTGGCTATAATACAGCTAAATTTTCTATTTAAAACCGTCTTCATGTAAAAAAATGAAAACGCACAGAAAACAAATGCCTTTTTTTTATATAAATTTTGCATAATTATTTTCGTCTAAAAATGATATATCCATGGAATCTACTTTCGAATACAATCGTTTATTTGATACCTTCTCGACAGCAAAATCACTCTTCATCAAAATTTCTGTTTTACTGTACAAAGTTTTGTGAAAATAGTCGCTGTTTCGGACAGCCCTTTGCAAAGCAGTTTAATTGTAGTGTATAGCATCCCTATATCCAAAAAATATCTGATTAGGGAAACTTTAGAAACTTTAACACCAACCCTGAACTGACTGCAACCCAGCGGAGATTATTTTAAATGCTGTAACATTGTCATATGAAATAGGATTAACTATGCCTTAGGATTTTGAAATACTTATGGGCAAAATCTTATTACTGGCAAATCGAAATTACAAGTGTAACATGAAAAACAGAATTAGAATCAAATTTATTACTGTTTAAGAGAACTAAAGCCACACTCTCGTCATTTACTCATGCACTTTCCCATAAATCGAAACATGTTACCCTTTGAAAATATTGTTACAAATCTTCAATCACTGTCTTTCATCTCAATGGCCATTGCCTGGTGAAAGTGCCTTCGTCCGTTTCTCTGTGCGACCTTTGCCAGAATACAAAATAATCCGGCAAATAAGAAGTTATCAAACTGGCATGCGTGAAACGGGAAAGCAACTGTGTTTCTTGGAGTGCGAAGCCATTGTAGTCAGTTAGAATCCCATTCAATTCTAATCCCATATAATTATGCTAATTCCGCAGAGAAAATTTCCCAATCATAAATCCATTTGTAATAACTCGAGCCAATGGAGAGCTCTGGCGACGCTTCGCAATGCATGACACTGAGGGGCTGACCCATCAAAAGAATGGCAAGTTGTGACCCCACACTTCGGTTTATCGAGGATAACACAAAATTAACCTCCACCCCGAATGTGATCGATCAAAATCAAGTGGTGGAAGGTGTTGTTGGGGCCACCTATCCGCTGCCTTGATGCAATGTTGAATGACAGAACGTGTTCTACACTCAGAATTTTAACACCCCTTCCCTATAAATTGAGTGCCCCTTTGAGGGCGTTGGACCTCACTCAGAACACTGAGTGAGCAAGTGTTGCGCAAAAATTTCAGAGCGAGACACTTTCGGGACGCCTCAAGGGGTTCTTAATGCTGTTTTGGATTTATACTACGAATGCTTTCATAATGTTTGATGGGGATTTGAAATTTGCTGTAGGTTTCATCACTAAATCTTTACAGAAGTGATTTGGAACTTTTTCCTGCTTGGATTACTGTCAAAATGTTTCAAGAAGATGAGTCTTTTGGTATCTTACATGTCTAGTAAGGGCCTAAATTAGTTGATTAAGAAAAAAATTCGTTTTGAAAATCCTATTTTCTAATTCGATGGAATTTCGCAATTACCAACTACTGTCACACAGTTACCATTTACTTATTATTTGCATATTAATTGTGAGTTATTACTTTAAATACGTATTTATACCACAGAGGGATTTCTAATCCATAAGAACAATTCGAATTTATAATACTTTTCACCAAAAAAGGGAAAATAAAAATAAAAAAAGTATAATTAAAATATATTTGAATAAATTTAAAATTTAAAATTAAAAGAAAATTTTTCACACTTACCATATCCTATATCCATCGGTATCCACTAAACCAATCACTCAACGATTATTCCACCGCTAAAGATAATAATCCTTCTTTTGAGCCGTACATTTTTAGAATATTTTTAATATTTTATTCTCATTTCAAGAAATGCTTTCGGAGTCGATTGTTAAATTCTTAAAATTCTTTAATTTAAGATGAAACTATTTGCTCTTGGCAATAATCCTGTTGAGAAAACTCGTATTATAATCATTAAAGAAGTTTTAAGATTAAATTTTTGCCTGAAATTTCACAAACCTAAAAGGATAAAAGCTTATTTCCAACAGCCACAATATACATTTCAAAACGAACATTAATCAGCTGCATTCAATTCGTCAATGCTTTTTCATAAAATAATATTGGTACTGCTGATCATAAAACAGCATTGATTCTGCCCAGTTAAAAATCATAAGGAATAATTATATAACATTCTAGAAAGCTGCTATTTTGCATCTGTATATATATAGCACCATTTCATGCCCCGTATCTAGAATAATTATGATTCTTTATAATCGGTTTAGGTGTACATGCAGTGGAAGTAGACGGGACCCGGCACAGGACGAAAAACACCCTTAATTAATAAACCTAAATAAAGAAAAATGTTAATACAAATTACAAAACTAAGACAAGAGAATTTAATTAATAACAGAATAAAATTAATAAAGATGAATAATAAAATAAAAACTTGACTAATAAAAAGAGAGAAGAAAAAAAATAAAAAAGAGACATAAAATCCTTTCTAACAGTTTTTAAAAAGCCCAATGGTATTATCACAAAAATTTCTGCCTTTATGAAAAGAGGTTTTTTTGCATTCATTCAGCCTTGTCTCATCTGTGCAATGTAATATCTTTAATTATTTCATTATTATTGCTGTTCATTATTATCATTATCAAGTGTTTGGGATACAATTGACACATACAAACTTGCAGAGAGGATTCAAAACAAAAGAACAAAAATATCCATGTGCAGTCCTTGGCAAAATGTGATAAAAACTTCTTTAAATTTATTTTAACGTGTATTTACTATTTTTTCCACCCGATTCCACATGTTCGGTGTTTTGGTAATTTTAAGCTCATCATTTAGCATATAGCATTCGAAAAGCAAACTTAATTTCAGTATTACTTGCCTTTATTATATCCATAAACAGTAATATGATCATAAATGAATTCTACAAAATATTTATGGAAATATAAAAAGGAATATTTTTATGTATATCCAATTTATACAAGAGTAAAAAAATGTGGAAATGGTAACTACTCCCAAAACATCTTTGATTCCATATTTTATTTTCGAATAAGAATAATTGCATTCCATCATCCAGTTTGAAAAATGTCATGCTTTACATAACCAGAAAAAAAGTTACCTTCTAACATAAGTGAGAGAGCGATTGCTAATTAATACTTTTTCAAATGAATAAATTGTTTTTTAATTGCTTCATTAAAAACACTTAGATTCAGACCTATAATTTAAAATTTCATAATTTCCATTGTTTCTGTCACAAAGCTTTTTTTATTAGTTTAACTCATTCTTAAAAAACACTTAATTATTATAAGCTAATTTTAATCCTTTGAAAGATGACCCACATTTTCTATTACGACGCGTTTATTAGCTGTTTCTTTTTACTTCATTAACATATTTTGATTAGAATAATTTTCTTCCCAAAATGACTTAAATGAGCTATATAATTCATTCAAATCAAAATCTCCCATCATTTCCATTCCCGTTTCTTCTGTTTTATTAGAAAAAAAAGCGAATGTGCATCAATTAAATTTCAACAGACAGATACATCATTCTCGATGCCTGGAAGAAGAAACAGCGAACTTTCGTAATGACTTCTTATTATATTCTGCATTCAGTATAATCTGATATTATTCAGCATTTAAATTTCAATTAAATGAATATCATGATAAACTGTGACAGTCCACAATAGTGGTTACGAGATAAAATTTTTATGTATAATAAGAAAGAAATATTTAAATATTTTTTTACGATTAAATGTATGCACTTTTTACTTTCTCGTATACTAAATAAAGAAAGAAAAACTCGACCTCGAGATTTTAACGAATCTGTATGTTCTAGACGCTCAAAAACATTTTTTCTGAAGAATAATGCCTGTCTGTCTATCTGTCTGTGAACATAATAACTCGTAAAAGAGGCGAGCAAAATGGATTAAATTTTGTAATGGTTTTATACCAAAATTCTAGATAGATATCTCTCAAATTTAAGAAGAAATTCGTCAAAGCGAAGTTCGAACAAGGACTGTTCCAATTCTCTTCCAGTACCATTAAATTAAATACTAAAAGCATCATACTGTGTTAGCACACGAAAAAAGGAGAGAATGCTGCTTTCGATTTCTTTCATAAAACAAAAAGTAAATTATTTATGATTGCATACATTGAAATTTGCAAGGGTTCTTATTTACTTAAAGACTGACTAAGTTTATTGATATTCCATAGCGCAAAAATCATCTTGGAATCATTTTACTTAATGCTGTTAAAAAGTTTCTCATAAATACCGGTTCTATTTTGTATTCGTTTTGTTTAGACTTAGAATAATGCAGCAAAATAATCAAACAAATCATTTCCAAAACAATTTTAAAACATTAGAAATTACTCACAGTATGTGTTTAAGGTGTAAGAAACATAGCATTCTGGGGAAATGGAGAAAAATTTAATTTAAAACGTAATATCGTCACTGTTATATCAAAATCTAATTAGATGATGCTGCTCTCTGTGAAATTATTGCCTGTTGGAGGTTTTCCTGGCTTTTCTCCGGGCAAAACTGAAATGAGGGCTAGTTATCCCTGAAAGTCCTACAGGAAGTCAGCTTGCTTCCACATGTTGGAGCTAAATGAGAATTCTATCTAAGGTGCTACCCGGGTGGTGTCTTTGGTCAACGGAGAATGCAACACTTCCCCTTTTTCATGCGTCTTTGACTCGTGAGCTTAATAAGCTATGAGCTCTCAGCTTAGCTCTCATATTGATTCAATTAAGATCCGATAAAAAAACTTGTTTGAAATGCTTATGAATTCCTCGGAATTTTTGTATCGAATTATAACGTCTATGAATGACTTAATTTTAGCTTATAATTTTAAATATGCGATAATCCGCTACACGTATTTCGCAAGGATTCTAATTTATTTGGTTCATAAACTCTCAGTCGGTATCCTTCTTGCTTTTTAAATTCGAAATATACTTTTTTCTCAATCTTTTAATGATATTTTATCCTACTTTATTACTGGCAAAAATTGGATATTTCAAATCCAAAATACACTTAACGAATGCATTCTTTTCAGATAATCCATCGAATATAAACTTATGGAAGATAAATTTTTTATTTCTATATATTCACGGTGCATATGGATTTAAAATTATCTTTTTCTGTACCCATAAGATTTTTTATACCATAATCAAAAGCTATAAGTATGCAAAAATAAATTTCATTATTATGACATAGCTCCATCACCCACATTATCACAACTGACAATTCTCTCAGCTCTCAAACAAATGATATGCATTTTTCCGCAAACGAAGTTAATCTCATTAGCTATCCATAATATGCTAGCTCACAAAATGAAAACCACGTTAAACAGAACAGAGCAAACTTGAACTTAAACATTATGATAATAATTTTATCAAGGGCAAAGTGATTCCAGTAAAATATATCTAATTTATTCCAAACACAAAAATATTTATTAAGATATTCATTTCTTTTGGTTATAATCGCTTGATCTCACAATGCTTTCAAAGAATATAACCTCCACACCCGCAATAACTGTGGGAAATTTGAGGTAGCTGATTTGTCTAAATTGCCCGTTGCAGTTTTCGATAAATATGCGATTCCTAAAGTAACCTAAGACCCGCCTTTGGGGCTTCTTAACCTTGACAAGAACAACTGCATTAGGTGCAGATCGTGGCTACACACCCAATATTTTTCTTGGCCGTCAACAGACCACATTCTCAAGATTGTTCCCCAGCATTTACTGATGCGAGATTGCGCAATATTCACCCACGCGGTGATCAGAAGATTTCTTTACAAAAGGTTCTATCAACTCTTGTATCATTTACATATCTTATTACGGCCGGTCTTTTGACATTTCGAACGCTTACAGGAAATAGGAACGCTGTGGTTTAAACAAAAAAAAAATCTGGGAAGATTCGAGGATAGTTTTTTATCCGAATAATTTGAGCGTTACATCGAGATATATGTTTCCAATGTCACTTAAATTTATTATTCTGAGGTTTTAGTTTAATACATTTTTATTGCATTCATTTCAAAATAATGAATTGATGCGGGTTTTTTAACTTAAGAAAAGGAAAACTATTGGTGATTTACTATGAAAAGTGCTAATAATTATGTACAGTGTTGATGCTAAGTTTTAATTTTTATTTTATTTATTCATTTTTTTAAAAATGGGAAGCTTCCTTCACAAGAATCAATGCAATCAAATCCTTTCACCAATATTGTTATTCTTTTGCTTTTTCTTTTCAATACAAAAAAAAGACCTTGAAATGTGTTGTTCTTAGCCTCATCCCGCTAAAGCCTCTCACACCTGTTCAGAAATACAGACGAATCATTAATAAAAAAATGAATATTTAATTTTTCTACCAATGAAGTGTTACTAAAGAATAATTTTTTCAAGTATCATATTTTCACTTGTTGTTACCTTGTCATTTTTATGGAATTATAATATATTTCTATTACTTTTGAGTGGTTTTTATTCAAATGCAATTTATTATTATTTAAACAAGATTAATATCTGTGTAAATCAACTAAATATCAAAAGAAAAATTTCATAATAGGTTGAAAAAGTTACTTACACCGAATTATAAAATGAAAAATGATACTTCATAAACGTGTCTATAGTATTTACATTTAAGATAGATTAAGACACATGTACTGCTTTGCTGACAAATATTTTTAATTTTTAATGAAGATAAAAGTTTGACTTTTCTATTTTACATCGAAAAATAAACGGATGAATGAAATGTAATACGCTTTCATTAGAATTGCTGGGCAGTTAAGCGCGTGGTAACAATGGCTCATCCTGCTCTCATAGGTGAAATGATCCACCGAGCAACTACTAGCGAAATATTTTTCTTGAAATTACAGTTTTCTAGAGAAAAGCAAAAGAAATCATAATGAAAATCCAAGAACTTTCTTTTCTAAGAATCAAGCACGATTTTAAAAGCGCGATTCTAAGACAGACTGTCAATTCATGCATCAAAAACCATTTGCTCAAAAACATTAAAAACACTTTTGGAGATGTAGCAATAATCCTTCAGCTAAACCCGAGATTAAAAGTTCAAAACCATATAAATATTTTGGCAAAATAATGCATTTGTTTGTCCAAATGTTTTTAAACGCAATTTCATTCAATTCTTTCATCATGACTTCAACATTAATCTTTGACACCATTCTACAAAATGCTTTCGACATCTTCCACAACGAATTCCGATATTCCCCTTCTGCCATCCTGATAGCTGGCGATATTAACCGAATCTGACGCAACGCATCTGTTCGATTGACCCTAAAAAACAAAATAATAAGTCCACCCTTTTTATTATCTCGAAGTTTCCATCTCTCCATTTCCTGACGCCCATGGCACCTACCCCAACAAGATTGTCGACCAATTTACGACCCTGTCGCAACCATCAGAAAGATTCCGGTGGAAGATTCTTTCATAAATGACACTTTTCAATCACTCTCCCCTTTTTGAAAGAGCGTGCTGGAGAGAGTGAGAGAGGAGATTTTTTTCCTCTTTCCTCACCGTAATGAAATCGAAATCCTTCCCGTGCGTTGAACTTAACTTTTTCAAAGCAGAGACATTCTGTTTGGGGTGGCGCCTGACTCTTTCCAACCCCTGGACGTGTCTCGCCTGCCAAGGAGCGTAGGGAGAGGAATTGAGGGCACAGGACTGATACGATACTTTCCCTGTAACAGGGGGCAAAGCACATCGCTCGCGATCATCGGGTTAATTTGCTTTGAGGAAGTTTCCTTCCTTACAACACGAGACCAGTAATTGTTTGAACTGGACTTTTAATAACTCAGTTGGCTGCAGGTGATAAATTTCGCCGGCACAGGAAAAGGTTGTGCTTGTAGTAATTTGATGTTTAAGTATCTTCATATCTCTGAGCCTTGGGTGTCGCTGTAACCTTTATCGGAGGTGTCACTTTCCGTTATTTGATCATAAAATCTGCTGGTGTGTCTCTCATTTCCTCTAACAGAACTGCCTTTGTGATCGCTAAATTGCGATGGAGTAGACAGAAGAAGGAAAAACTCTCGCAATGTTACAAAATCGTTTAATTTGAAGGAAGAACATCGAAGAATGCCGAATCGTTGCTCACTGATGTATAGTGAAACCTCTTTAGGAATTCTCTTGTCAGTGCGTCATTTTACCTTAGTTCCAATTAATTTCTATGCATTTTATTGTTAAAAAATGTTTATAGCGTCACCATTATTCGATATTGCGGTTCCTACTCTGAACTGCTAATGAAAAAGTTTAATTTTTGAACTCAAATAAAGATGCATATATTTTTTCATACAATAGTGTTAACCAAAGGGCACGTTTTAATGTGATTCAAACTAGATGAAAATTATGAGAAAAATTTGAGAGCAAGAGCTACCTTTTATTATTATGTGAATAATGACGTGAACTTCGCTATATCTAAAATGTGCAAAATTCAGGATTTGACTAGGAATACTTTCTCTGCTGAAGATAAAGACAGTGGGAATGATGAAGAAAATGAAGAAGTCATTCCACGATCTTCTCAAGATGCATTAAAAACCATCGAGGCATTTAAAAAGTTCTCTGTCCTTCATAACACTGGAAAAAATCTTTTAAGATAATTGATTCATTTCTGAGTGATTTAATTAGAATCCAAAACTAAATAGTAGGACGAACAAAGCTGAACATTTTTTTATTCGAAATTAAATTGAAATTTGAACATTTTCTTGCAAATTTTTTAACAAATAAAGTGAAACTACGAAGGATTAGTGTAATAACGGCAATAATTTTAATTTCTAATTATTGTAATAAAGTCTCGAATTTCTATAAAATGCCAAGTTCTACCAGGCCTAAACCTGGCGATTGCTACATATAAATAGTTTATTACGCTGGCTTTATTATAAAGCTTGTTAAATCAAGATTTATTTTCGATGCAATTTCTTTTTTTAGATATACCCAAAGACTCCTTAAACCTTTTTTTTATTATTTCGTTACTGCAGTTTTGTCAAACATTTTTCTTGTGAACAAAAAATTTCAAAATACAATAGAAAATCAGACATTGATGGAGTCAGTTCATGCTCACGTGATACAATGTCTGAAATTAGCCACTCTAATTTAACTTTGAAATCAAATGAGCAACTTACAAAAGAAAAAAAAGAGAGTGAGATCACAATATAGTTCAAGACAATGTGCAGTAACACACTATATATCATATGTAAGAAAGTAACTGTGATGTCAAGTGAAATGGCCCAATTATATTGTGAAAAACAGTTTAAAGTTTATTTTTCGACAAGGTTTTTAGTTTTTTGCAAAAACAAAGACAATAAAAAATCATGAAATTAAAAAAATATTGGTCATCGACTGAAGAAACGTGATTTTTCAAACTTTAAAATGAGCTGTTCTTTAAATGTGATTATGACGTCACGTGAATTCATCATATTAATAAAAAATTCGATTTAAAATAGTTAAAATGTTTTAAGCCAAGAATTTTCCATTATTATGTTTGCCTAGAAAAGTTCAAGCGTATGATAAAAAGAAATTAATGCGAAAGCTTTTTATGCCCCACTGTTGTTGTAAGTAGCCCTATTTAGGGACACGATATGGTTTAAAAAATCCAGATCTATTGATCGAAGATGCTGCACTGTACTGCAAACATTAATTTAAGTAGAATGACTCTTTCCTCCCAAACAAAATCTTTATTCTGGACTTATACAACAAACAGACATTTCTTTAACATGAAAACAATTTAAACATTTACAATCCATTTACAACAAAAAGTTTCTCAAATTAGCAGCATTGAATCAAAAAACCTTTTCATTCTCCTTTGCCAGACAACATTCACAAAACAACTATGGCGTCGCCTATACCTTATTTGTTTCATATATGCACCGGCCTATTATTAATTTTTTTTGAAGTAGATTACTTTTTTATGATATCATTATATTTTAAATATCTTAATGCGAACTAAATAATATTAGGATGGATATTAATTAAATAAATTTTTTATAGCTTTTACAAATAACACGCCTCATGTTTCCCAAAATCTTAGAAAGTCTCCTCACTATGTCGAACCCTCTGCTTAGAACTTATAGCATGGATTTCGGATCTCCTATCGAATGAAACTGGTATTTTAAATAACAATTGCCCGTTGAAATTGTCTGATAGCAGAGTAAATGAATTAGCATAAACAGGGGCGAACAACTGGGCAATAAATACGTCAGCTTGTCATTTCCTGCTCAGTCTCCGGCTGCATTCTTTCGGAACTCGCATAACACGGTCACTCACAAAAGAAGGGCCTAATTGTTCGAAACCTCGTCAACGCGAATAGGAAGAGAATGTGTTTACATCAAACTTGAATTACGTGAGCAGCATGCCTTTTTTACAGCGGAAAAATTTTAACAGGTTTCAAAGCTGGCTGCAGGGAAAGAGGGGCGCTGTTTTATCACCAATTTATGAGGGCTTTAATAGGAGGAGAGCAAATTTCTGTGATTCTCACAGGGAAGTGTGCTGATTCACGAATTCATAATAACTCATTTGGCTGCTTCGTACCTTCGGGTATTTATGGATGTTCGATGAGGAAAACCAAATATAAACCAGTGACTGAATTTTAAACAGCAGCTGATATAGTAAAGATTGTTCGTTGCCGCGTGGCGACTTTATTTCACGATTTCGTAATAAGTTGAATCTGGTAGGATTATTTGCATCAGTTCCAATCCATATTAATGATGGAATATTTTATTTCTATGCCAAGATTTCGTAATGAGTTGAATCTGGTAGGATTATTTGCATCAGTTCCAATCCATATTAATGATGGAATCTTTTATTTCTATGCCAAGATTTCGTGCAATTTTTCTTACATAGAAATGAAAAGAAGATTGTTTATGAAAAAAATCTGGTTCGTTTTTCTACCTGAGAGTGGATGACAGCGGGATTAATGAGGAATACGAATTGGCACATGTACCAGTACAGACTGTCTAAGAAGCGGTTTTGATTTTACCTTCTCTTATACAAAATATACAAAGAGAAAGTATTGTCATCGTCAAAAAAAGATGAGCCTTCACGTTTTAGATCTCCTTCAATCTGAAAAAAAAACGTCTTCGGAATTATGTCTGTCTATCCGTCTGAGAATACGGTAACTCAAAAGCGAACTGAATTAGACATGAAATTTGGTGTTTCCTCTTAAAACTAAAATTACAAATCTATATTAATTTTTGGAAGAAATCCGCAAAAAAAGAAATCGCCCTTCTGTCCCTCTGTGTGCATGTGAATACGATAACTCAATAACACAATAAGGTAGATAGATGGAATTTGGTACAAGGTTTTATAACTATAATTTTAGATCTGTATCAAATTTTAAACCAAATCATTTGTCTTCGTACAAATGCAAATGTGGTAACTAAAAAAACAGAAAGCTGGATATGTGAAATTTTAAATGTAGGTACTGGCGAAACAGTATTTTATGTTTGTATTAACTGTAATGATGAAAATTGTAACGATGAAGTAATTTAATTCTGTTTTCAACATAAAACTTATTAATTTTGTAGTTTCAATTTCTTGATTTTTTTGCTTCACATAATTTTACAATTTTATAATTTTATGGCTTCTTCAAGGAAAGGTGTATGAAAGAGATTTTCCTTTAGGCTATCTTGTGTTATCGTCCGCAGGAAATGAAAAGTAAGTTTTATGTTTCTTCAATTCTACCTTACCAGAATATTAAATAAGTGATGTGACCCAACTTACCCCGTGATGTGGACGAACATACCTTGTAGTCGGGGCAGGTTGGGACACGCGACTTGGTATCAGTTTTAGCTTTTAAATTAATATTAATAGTTAATATTTTCAAATGTTATTATGGTGAATTCTTCCTGAAGGTACACTGATAGTGTTTGTATTAAAAAAATTTAAAATGTTGAATTCTAATTTTTTTTTAAATTCTTAGAAGAAAAATCGGCCCAACTAGCCCCGGTTTACCCTATAATTTACACCAAATTTGTAGATTTTTTTAATCTAATTTTGGACTACACAAATCAAAAAGTAGGCCGTGTGTATGTGAACACAAGTGATTCAAAAACACAGCAAGATATATAAATGAAATTCCATATGTGAGCTTGGCGATGAGATTATAGATTTAGATTAGATTTTGTACCTAATCGGTCAAGAGGAAGAGGCTGAAACGCATATTCGCTACTCCTCACTATACTACAAAACCGAACACAAAACGCACCGTATTTTTTTAAAATATGAGAAAGCCGAGGGGAGAGCTTTTCCGTAGGTTAAATTAGAAAGCAAGATAGGGGGAAATCAGGGCAAGATGGCTTATTTTATGTTCATATTACTAGGTGACGCCATCTTCCGGATACTACTAGCCCTCTACACTGCTGTGCACTAAAAAATCTCATAATGAAGCCACTGACACCATTTCGTTATTTCCTGTATGGTGTTCGTGTTTTTTTGCCTGACGTTTTGTAATTTTCAAGACCTTCAACGTAAGATCTAATGGACTAACACCTAAGATATTTATCTATTCTTTGCTGTACATGACTACCTTAGACATTGCGCTTTTTAAAATCGGTACTTATTCTTATCTAATTCTTTTTAATCCCACCAAGAAAGCAAAGACTTTTAACATTTCCGATCAGGGCAAGATGGGCGGGCAAATTGTCGATCTCTACGTCTTACTCCAACTGCTTTTTACTGTTTTCGTTTTGAAGAATATATGAATTTTTAAAAATTTATTTTGTTTAATTTTCCTGAACTACATGATCCACTCTCTGTTCCATCACATGTTGCAAGACCAACAGAAAATATTTTAATAAATTTACCTATGAAAGAGATGTTGGTTCAGAAAGGCACTCAAAATGTGGAAGAAGAACGTTTAAAGCAGCTAAGAAAGAGGCGAGAGTGCATAAAATGAGTTATTGAAAAGAAACTGAATTCCTTTAAGAAGCCCAAACTTTAGACACTCATGATATCAGTTGAAACTTCCAAAGAAAATATAATACAGTGCCCTACGTGTGATGAGATCTATGTTGACCCTCCATCTTAAGATCGAATAGAGTGTTGCAAGTTCCGCACACAGTGGCCCGAAGGCTACTCAGACTTTGAATGATGAGAATTTGTGTTTAATTTTTGTAAATAAAAGTCACTGGTTTTGAATTATATTAATTTACTATGAACTCAAATTTTAACTAAAATAACCCTGTCATTACATACTAATCAAGGAAAAAATACTTAACAATGTTTAATTAATTAGCGCTTTGCCCTATATTTTCTATAAAAAAAATTGTTTCGAACTTTAATCAGAATTTTCATCTAGCCCCGTGGTCAAAGAGTTCCCAGTACCGGGGCAAGATGGTTTTTTTAATAGACTTTTGCTGTGTTTTTTTTTCAAAATTGCAAAATAACTCTGATAATATATTAAAATAAAAAAAATTATCAATTTAATTACAACACAACAAAACGTCAATTTAATAATACATGCGAAGAAAACAATTTACCTCAAAAATTGAATTTAATGGAGATCGCCATTTTGCCCTGGTTTCCCCTAATTGGATTCAAACTAGCAGAAATTAAGAAGTTCAATACTAAAAATATAAAGTCAATTAATTTTTGGATGATAAAAATCGTCTAATATGAAATATGGTTTTATAAAAAAATCAGTAATTTCCTCTACTTTAAAACGGTTGTCAGATAAACGAATTCTGATTGAAAATCCAATTGCGATAGCATTTTTTTCCCTTTACGTCTTCATATTTGTTTTATTCGTATTCGTTGATTTTTTTTATCTGCTGTTTAGGGGATAAGTGTGCAATTGTTTCATTAGAGGGTAAGTGATGCATATGTTTCAAGAGTGCCTTTTTATATGTTTTTGATGATTTATTTATTTATACATACTTGTATATATTTCATTTGTGATGTTTTCGTAATTATCCACGCTTTCTGCATTATACTTACCTTCCTCAAGCATTATCTTCGTTATGATTCATTTCTTCCTTGAGCCGTGGAAACTCATTAATGCTTTTTTTTCCTAATTGTAAGAAGCATCTCATTACAGTTATGATAAAATATGTAGATTAAATGGCATTTCCATTTATTTCCTGTTTTGTGAACTGATTATCTCATCTTATTTAAAAGATTTTGTAATATATGTTTGTTAATTAAAGTCTCCAAATGAACGCAAGTGAAAAAGAGCAAGGGTCTTTTGAGTATGATTGTCTTTTTTCAGCGTTTTGGCGATTGTGGAATCGGTATTTCTTTGTTTATTATGACCTAAGTATTGTGATGTCATTTCTAGTAAAAATTTGCAATGCTTTCAATTTGCTAATTAGATGAAAAACATACTGAATTTTTTAAAATTTTTATGTTCCAAACTTTTACTGAAAAAACTTCCTTTTTGCGTTAGTTTCGAGTGTTTGTACAATCAGCAATGTAAAGTTAATTATAGCTTTTATCATTAAAGAATATACACATGTAGATTACATAATAAAGCTAACTTTTTCGTAGTTATAAAAGCAAAAAGACATTTTTGAATGCATTGAAGCATAAGAATTGTAGATGTCAACCTTTGAGTCTTATTTTTTTTTTAATTTTACAGTCAGTTTAATAAATTTAAATATTCAATTATTGTTAGACTTAAAAAAAGATGTTATGCTTAAAATGTTAACAAGAAGATACAACAAAACTTATTTTTTATTATAATTGCTTTAGATCTACATGTTAATGCCTAAAACTTTTTCTAAGACTTCGTATTGTATTTTTTGTTCCAATATACTGCGAATAAAGATTCGTGTTAAAGACTTTCAGTCTTATTTAAAAACTAAAGGGGGGAAAGTTTTTCTTTTTTTTTTTACTTTGGATACTATTAGATGCAAATAAAAATTTTAAATTTACAATTAATGAATAATATATTTTTATAAAAATATACTGGGTGTCCGAGAAAAGTTTTATTTTTTCTAAAAATTAATAACAAAAATATGAAAATATGAAACGAAATACAGTTTGATGCAAAAGAATGATGAAATTAACAGTTTTTCTATTATCAATAGTCTAAGGTAGATGGCGCTACTTACTTGGCAGCTGTAATAAGAAACTAAAATGGCGAGCGCTCTCAGGAGAAAGCGCAGTGTGTATTGTGGTTAGCTAAAACAAAATCACCGAAAAATGCAGAAAGAAAATTTCGTCTGAAGCGCTATAGAAGTCCACCAAGTGTGTCTTTAGTTTATTCATGGATGCAGAAGTTAAATGACCCAAGAAATGTTAAAAAAATATTTTTGGGAAATCGAGTGCAGACTGGACATTCTTCGTGCTACTAAAGGAGTTCACTATACTGAAAATACTGTAAAAAAACTGTTAGAGTTCTTCATTCTATTGCCGTAAACTGCATTTCGTTTCAACTTTTCGGGGTTTTTTTGTATTTTTAGAGTAAGAAAAATCTTTCTCGTACACCCTGCATATGTGCGTGAAAAACTGCAAGATAACTCTTGAGTTCCTGCTTAGTATTCCACTTCGACTATATCCATCATTCTACATCTTTCAAAGCAACTACAATGAAAGAAAGAGCATTTCAGTCATTCTCTTATTCGACTCATTCTCGAAGTCGATTATTGAAATCATACCGTCTTCAGTTTGAACTCAAATTACTTATTGTTGGCGGCTTACGTTTTCTTTTAATAAAATGCATCTGTAAAGAGACTGATTTAGCAATAATAATGATTTTCAAACTATAGTTTTTGCATCAAATGTATTATTATTTTAAAATAACAAATACATAAAAATGGCCACCATTTTTTAATAGTTGTTAATATTGGGTCGTAGATATTTTTTTATAAAGTTTTGCTGATTTTGCCCAACACAAGAGGATAACATAACCGTAAACCGTGTTACCCTTGTCCTGCATAAGCATCCAGGAACCTGAATGATAGTCGCTGCAATAGCTCGAGTACTGAGGTCGGAGTACTAGTAGCTATCACCGACCACGGCCCGACCCCTCCTGAAGGAGGTACTCAGTATCACTGGAGGAGGTAACTCGGCTCCCATCATTATTGTAACCCCAGGAGAAGCGAGAACCCGCTTCTTATCCGGCGCATCTCATCCACGTACTCGTGGTGAGAACACAGGATGATAGCAAGTAGGCCAAAAACGCCGATTTGGCCGAAGTTGTCCGGTGGTTTAACCTGATGGGACGCCGAGAAGCAGCCCCACCCAGCAGGAGAGCACAAGTCGAAGCTTGTCGGAGCCGACTCTATCTTCACAACCCAACTGGTGCGATACTCCGGTCTCATAGTCGAAAGCAGGAGTGACGTTAGAGTCCGCCTGACGGGGGGCACGACCTGCTGTACAAGGGGAGGGTATAATGATGACCCTTTCAAATTTTTGCCACATCTTTATTTATCTACTGGTTGAACAGCCCGTTGTGTGAATGGGGTAAAAAAAATTTGCACCCCACTGGCATCACCCCTGGTCCAAAGTAAAAGGCCTTCTCTCCAATCACTAAGTGTTCGCTCCATCGGCAATTCTTTATAGAGCTTCAAGTTACAAAATGGTTATAAAATAAATAAAATGAAATGTCTTTACAAGTACAAATTTTGTAACATTTCTGGTCACTGCACGAGTCCAAAGCAACAGGCCCACAGTCGAAAAGTAAATATCTCTCCTCAGCCTTAAGGAGGCAACACAAATTTCATCAGATTATATAGAATTAATCGAGCGGATGACCTAAAGTTTGAGTTCTGCATCAAAGCATTTAACTCTCTATTAGCCCAATCTGCGAGCCAAGATTTGCTCAAGTCCCTCCCTTCAAAGTGAGAACATGGTCTACAGGAGGATAAACCAATTAAGTTTCGTGGAATATGGGAAATATGACCGATTTAAAAGCAGTGCTTCAAAAATTGACGAATAAATACATGCAAACATGTCCGTCTAAGATTTTTGAGTAATGCATTCGCGGTGGGAAATGAATTTCATCTCGCTATCAACATTAAAAAGAAGTGTTCTGGAAAAAAATTGAATTGCAGCCGCTTATAGGAGACGCATCGAAGCAGAAACTCCAGCTCAATTTCAAGCTCGCCGAGAAAGAAATACTGAAGCTCATCACATAGTCCGAGACCGTCAGAGTCAAAGGATTCGCGACAAAGCAATTCACTTCATAGAGGCCCAAGTAGAAACGGACAACTGCGGACCCATGAACATAATTTGCCAGTTCTGCAAATCAAAGAAATTTGCTGCAGAACGCCCTTCTGATGGCAAATTCACCAGCTGTTGCCGTAAAGGGAAAATCAAATTAGAGAAGCCCTCAGATGTACTAGGTAATGATTTGCTTTATACTAATTTTATTCTTGACTTATTGACGAATCCTAACAATCCTGATTATAAAAATTTTCACGATAACATCCGCTCATACAATAGTGCTGTTTCTTTAGCATCGATGGGAGCGAAAGTAGTTGATTTCAGCGGTGGGGGACCATACGTATTCAAAGTTCACGTTTAGATATGTCATCGCACCAGTCGCATTCAATCAGTGAATAGCCAAGCTCCTCAGTATGCCCAACTCTACGTGATCGATGGTACTCAGGCTACTGAAATTCGAGTAAATCATCCAGCTAATGAACAATGCAATAAACGAATCCTGGATCAAATCGATTGCTTCTTTAGACAGCACAATCGATTGCCTGACACATACCGCGTGCTTCGAGAGGTTGAATAGCGAGTAATCGCAGAATCAAACGAAGCAGGCGATGATACAGCCAACGAGATAGCAATGGTTTTTGTCAACAGCGATGGAGAACCTCCATTCGAAAGGGACATTCGCGTGTATCCATTGAATCCCGAAACTCCACAGCAACCATTTATTAATATCAACATCCTCAGCTCAAATTTAGATCCGATGGCTTATCCCATTTTGTTTCCTTATGGAGAACCTGGTTGGCAACCCAATTGGCGTTGTGAGTCTTACCAAGGAGCACAAGGAAATCAAAGCAGAGTAAACTTAACAATGCTTCAGTACAAATCAGCGTTAACAGAGACGACTTCAATCTGATTATTATTAGTGCGGGGAAACTTACGCAGCAATGGATTGTCGATTCGTACCTCCAAGTAGAAGCAAATAACTTGAATTTCATCAGAACGCATCAACAACAGTTACGAACTGAGCTCCACCAAGGACTTGCGGACCATTTGGAGACCGCGGCTCAAAACGCAGTCGTCAAAGCCGGAATTCCAGTAATCCTCCCCTCATCATTTGAAGGATGACCGCAAAACATGAGAGAACGGTGTGCGGACGCAATGTCCATCTTCGGCAAATACGGTGCACCGGACCTATTCATAACGTTCACGGCTAATCCAAAATGGCCAGAAATCACCGAAAATTTGCGACCATCCGAACACACAACTGATCGTCCTGATTTCTTGATGCGAGTTTTCAATTTAAAGTTGAAATCACTCATGGACGATCTGGCAGTTCATGGCGTTTTGAGAAAATCAATAGCCCATGTGTACACAATAGAATTCCAAAAGCGCGGATTGCCCCATGCACACATTTTAATTGTTCTAAGGGCGGATGACAAGTTTTTAACATCTGAGCACATAGATAAATTTGTGTGTGCTGAGATTCCATCATCGATTGAAAATCCGCGACTGTATGAAATTGTAGCAAATTGCTTAATGCATGGACCCTGTGGCATTGAAAATCCTAGAGCACCGTGCCTGGAAGCGAGCCAATGCAAGAAAATGCTTCCCAGAGAATTTCGAACTGAAACTACAATGAACGTGAGTGGCTACCCTTTGTATCACAGACGCCCAGGTGACACAGCATTTGTGCGAGGAAGAGAAATGGATAACAGATTCGTTGTCCCTTACAATCCTTACCTGCTGCTGAAATATAACGCGCACATCAATGTCGAAGTTTGCACCTCTCTGCGTGCGGTGAAATATATTTATAATTATATTTGCAAAGGATTTGACTGCGCCAACATGGTTTTGACTGCAGGACAGGTCCAATACAATGAGATTCCAAACTACATTGACGCACGGTATGTCAGTGCACCTGAAGCAATGTGGCGATTGATTGGGTCACACATGCATGACCGATCGTATGCAGTGATGAGACTGCCTGTTCATTTCCCAAACCAGAAACGCGTCACGTTTAAGGACGGCCACGAAGAAGAGGCCTTGGAGGCTGCAAGATCAAGACAAACGATGCTCGAGTCATGGTTCCAATTAAATCAAAGCTATCCTGATGCTCAAACATTATTGTACACTGACATTCCATACAATTACGTGTACGATCGTAATAACTGGAAAAGGCGAAAGAGAGGAGGTAACAAAATAGTCGCGAGAATGTACGTGGTGAATGTCAAAGACGCTGAACGATTCTACCTACGCATGCTGTTGCTTCATGTTCCTGGTGCTGCAAGCTTTAAGTTTCTTCGAATGGTTGACAACGTCATTTATGACACTTTCAAGCAAGCAGCTTTTCACCGTCACTTGCTGAATTCAGATGAAGAGCGGGATCATTGCTTACACCTATCAAATGCCAAATCAACTACGTCAGACCTTCGCCTTTATTCTGTGCTTCTGTAACCCGACTAATGTGCTCGAGCTGTGGAGCAAATACTCGATCGATATGTCTCTCGATTATTTGCGCAACAACATCGAAGCAGCTTCTTGGAACTTGACACTACATGACATCAATGCAACCCTTGAACAACACGGATTGGCATGTGCTTCAATCGGTCTTCCCGTGCCAACTGGAAATGCCATTGAAGTACAACCTTACAATCAAGATGAAGAAAGAGGAAGCCGAACAAAGAATATCATCCCTGAATAGAGACCATCTGGCCGCCTTCGAGAAGATTACCAGAGCTATTGGGAACAACAATGAAAACGATAGATATTTTTTGGGGATGGCCCTGGAAGTTCTGACAAAACTTTTCTCTATTCAACATTATATCTTTCATTCGGGGTAAAGGAGACATTGCACTTCCAATCGCAACAACTGGTATAGCAGCAACACTATTGAAAGGTGGAAGAACTGTTCATAGTGGATTTAAGTTACCAGTTCCTCTTCTCGACACATCAGTTTCGTCAATGAGACCAGCATCTTCGGAAGCAGATAAACTGCGTCAAGCAGTGCTCATCATTATTGATGAAATTACGATGCTCACAAAAGACGGTCTTCGTTGTATTGACTCTCTTTTGCGAGATTTGATGAATAACGATAAGCCTTTCGGAGGCAAAGTTATAATAATCGGAGGCGACTTCAGACAGACACTTCTGGTTGTTCCAAGAGGTACACGAGCAGATGTCATCGAAAGTTGCATAAAATCAAGCCCGCTTTGGAGCAAGTTCACTCACCTGTCACTCACAACAAATATTCGCTGTGCTGGACAAACAGAGCACAACATGTGGCTATTGAACATCGTATCAGGCAATTTTCCTGAATTTTCAGGATTACCTTGCGATTCCATCGAAATACCTCAGAAAATGGTAGTAGAAGAAAATCTGATTGAAGCTATTTACAGCGAATACTTGAACGACATGGAAGTCGAACAACTAGCAAAGAGTGTCATTTTAGCTCCAACAAACAAGAAGACACTGGAAATGAATAGGTCAATCATCGCAAAACTACAGGGTGAGACTCATACCTTTTACAGCTCCGATTCAATAATATCCAAAGTTCAGAACGACCTGCAAAATTATCCACCTGAATTTCTGCTTGATTTAACTTCATCAGGCATGCCACCCCACTCATTGATGCTTAAGAAAGGAGCAATTGTCATGTTGTTCAGAAACTTAAATCCCAAACAAGGACTTTGTAACGGCTAAAAAATATAACTAAATTTCATAAGTGCGAAAATTGTATCTGAATGTAATCGTGGTATGTTGTTTTCTTTTACCAAGATAAATTGAATGGCTCTTGAGTGACGTGAATCTACCATTCGTCCCTCAAGCGCCGCCAGTCTTGCTAATTCCAGCTACGCGGGATGACTATCAACAAATCTCAGGCATACTTGATCAGGGCTGGAATTTACCTCGATGAGCCTGTCATTTCACATAGATAGCTCTGTTGTAATCTTCAAGGTCTAGGGAACCCCACAACGTTAAAATTTACACAAAGACATTCTCCAAAGTACAAGGGAAAATGTTAAACAACGAAAAATACATCATGGAATGTTCTTACCAAAAGGTTTTGAAGAAGAAATATGCAAATAATATGTAAATAAAAAAATTTTCCTGTCATAAAACACATATATTTATTTTATTTGTGTTCAATCAATGTTAAACATTTCCTGCATATATAACTATAAGGAACAAATCAAATTTGACGAGAAATCTCTCGAATGAAAAGTACTTTTTATCCGTCACACCGTGACGGGTGATTTTCTAAATTCAATAACCGTCTAAACCACTTCTTATCACGTACGATATACCACTGACGTAATTTACTACTTTCATTAAAAACGGAAAATTTTGAAATAGTAGGATTACTATAATTTACAATTCGAAACTATTGATCATAGAGAGATAAATTTTGTATCAATCGATAGAAATTTTTTTGAAATGAATTTTTTGTTTTAAAATTTGAATTACTGGAAATCTTAGGTTCTCTAACAAATGAAATAATGTTGCTTTAAGTAACGTCTCACAGTGCTATGGCGCATGTTTTCTGTTCTTGCCGGTACTGAGAGATATAGTCTATTATATTTATAATGCTCATTGTTTACATGCAATTTCGTAAAAATAGTATGGATATTCGGGAAGATATAAAGGTTTCTAAAAAATATCCCGATTTTTCCAAAATGTTGTTTGATTACGCAGAAGCCATTCAAATTACAATGAAACTTACAGAACACTAGACAATACAAGCCATACAAAGTATTGTATTACAATTCAGTAAATCTTTGGAATATTAGAGGACATAATAATATTCTACCAAATAATTTCTGCATATAAGCAAGTGAGACGTAAAATTTTTCTTTATAATCCTTGCAGCAGATATATAAAGCAATCTCATTGTGCAAATTGTTGAATCCTGTTAGGCTCAGAGATAAATGACATTTATGAGGACTTAAATTCTCTTGAGAGAAGCCAAGAAAGAGGGTCTTGCACAAACTGACATGCCATAAACTTCTGAATCTCTTCCATTATCGACAAAATACCATTTTAAATAAGGTTTTAATTATGGGTACAATATGGGAAGTCAAGATATTCAACCTTCCTAAAATTCAACGTTATTTCTGTAGATTCAAGCTTAGAAGTATCTATTTGTGGAAAAACCCCTCAATACTCTACTCTCTAAAAGTAGCCCTAAATTCACCTCACTTAAATGATCAGCATTTCCTTTAACGAGATTTAACTCACCCCATATATTAGTTCTATAAATCAGGATTTCCAGTTAAAAGAAAAAGACTATTCAGAAAAGAAAAAAATCTGTACATCAAGAGTGAAAATAGTTTCTATATATTATTTGAAACTCAAATATATTGAAATCGAAAGTAATGGTTATAATGATATTTTAGCAAGAGTATATATGATAAAAGAAGACCATAAGAAAATCTAAAGATTACACAACAATGGTTCTTATGAGTTTCTAATCACTGTCCTTGCATTCTAAACATTGAACTTTTGTTAGAGAAGGACTCTTACATGTATATCTGCTGCACCTACTGCATTTCATGGATGCTGATGATCTTTTTATTTCGTTTACGCACAAACCACAAGTTCCTCGTCTCAGTGCTCTTTGCTGTTCACTTGCTTCTTCAGATGATGATGCATGCGTTAGACTTAAAGACGAGGTAACGTCATATGGCGGTGATCAGATTTGGGCTCGACTAGTTAGGTATTTTTCCATGAGACTGAGTGCTTTATCAAGAAAATTCATCGGCTTGTTGGATTATTAGAAGGCTTCTTACGTATTAAATATTTTGACTATGTAAAATAAAGTATTAAATCGCCGTAATGCGCACTGGATGCATAAATACCAAAATAAGACGTTAAGACGTGAAAAAAATATCCTGTTACACGAGCCAGCGCGCGGCGTAAAGTTAACGACAAAAGAATAAAACACTATGAAAACACCTTGAACAAGGACAAACCCATTTAATCGTGATAAGATGGAGGAATGACAATGATCTTCAGACAGTTTTGACTCCGAATCTGAGAACAGGGTATGAAAAATGCCGTTTGTCGCAAAATTTGCGTAGGGGCGCCCGCTGAATGGATATATATGTAACATATAAAAGATAACAAATTTTTTTGAAAGTATAAAAGTTACAAGATAAAAATAATGGACAAAAATTAAAAATGTGTGAAAGGCAAGTACGATGGATGAGATAAAAAAATACCATACTCGGATGCCGTTTAAACAAGGTAAGTCACTAATGATGAGGCGAAAAAATAACAATATGACCCGGGCTCCACTTACCGTCGCTACACCACTGACATTATAGTAAAATTTTGTTTCGTTTGGAGCCATAAAACCGGCTCTAGGGCCTTCTTAGTAGACGAACTTCAATTATCAAAACCCTGTAAACTAATAAAAGCCTGGTTATTTTTTAAAATTTTTACTTTATATTGCTATTTTTACATCTGTTAACAAAATGAGTTTCTTGAAGCCGCCTGCGTTTTATCCTAATTCAATGCTCAACATATGTCTCCAGAAAACGTTTTAGTAGTCGCATTACAATGAATGTCCAGACGGTAAAATTTTTTATGACAATTTAATTTTTCTGTGCACAAATTTCAATTTTACAAACGACGGACAGTTTGGAACACGGCCAAATTACTTAAAAACATTCCTAAATTCTCCTTTAATTAATTTTACTCTTATTTCTCACCGCTGAGTTTAATTTTTTTGGCTTCAGTCGGTGTCTCATACTCCAAGCATTTCTTGCTAGGAGCATTGGTTTCATCCAGATATTTGAATAATCTTGTCCATTTCCGCGTTTTAAGATTCATTTCTCCTACTCCAATCGATGTTAGGTATGGCCTTAAAACCTCCTTCAGTCTCTTCCTGTCTTCTTTGGAAAGCCTGGCCTCTCGAAGGAGCACTTCCATAACATCCCATCTGCCTCTCGAGATAAACATTTCAAAATGGTTTATTACAAGCTCACTAAATACAAGTCCTACTCTGGTTGCAGCATCTACACTTCTAAAAGTTATTTCGAGAGCTTCTATATCTGCGAGCCAAAGAGCACGGTCCAAATACGAATCGTCCTCACATTGTTGATCTACAAAGCGAGGAATTCGAGGAAAGAATTCCTGAAATAGTGTTTGAAAATAGTGGCTTGAATTTTGAAAACTTTCATACATTTCCAACAACAGAGAGTTGTAGCTTCTTTCATGAAGAAAATCCCAGATAATGTCTGCAATCTCTGAGAATTGGTCTTGCAATGGCCAGTGCAGAAAGCATCTCAAAACTTCGTCAGGCTCCTCTAAAAAAATCTGCATCTGCTGGTCAGAAGTAATTACAGATAACAAATAGCGTAACATCTCAAAAACTTTTTCCTTTGGAAATTTCCCATAATCGTAATTTAGTGTATTTGGGAGGGTATTTAGAGATGCTATTAGGGCTCTGGTTGCTCTAATTAAAGAAGCCTCTTTGTCTTCATCTGACAATTTCTGAAAAAAAAAATCAGCTGCTATTTTATTACCTTTCGTAGCTGAATACTGAAAGGCATACTGATGAAAGGTGAGCTGATCTTCTCTGTATGATCTAGTCAAGTTATCTAACTTAGATTCTTCTCCTTTAATAATGTAAGGCCACCAAAACTGTAGAGCCAGCCGTTCGATTTGCAAAGGGTCTTTTTCGTTGCGAAAATGCGTTTTTTTATTTGTAGGAAGTTCTTGCCATAGCTGTGGGATGTATTCTTCCAAGCAATATAAACAAGCAAGTTTGTACCGTTTCACATTATCTATAACATCAGAACATACGAGTTCTTCCGCTGTTTTGGGGTAGTCTACTGTCCCTGCTGCAGTCCAACACAGTTTTTCTAAAATAGGTACATGGAAGTGTAAATGTGAACTTCTATTTGAATCGAGTAAATATGCTTCATGAAACCCTTTCCACCCTGATACCTGTTTACACATTGGCTTACTTGTATCCATCATCTGCTTCGTTAGCGGCTTGGGCAACCCAAGTTTCAAAATTTTATCCGACATTTTGTCTTCAACGGTTTCTCGCCAAACTTTTAAACTGTAGCTGTCTTCGAAATCATACTCGTGACGTAAATTCCCAATCGACGCCAAAATATCCGATTCCTTAAATAAAACAGCGACCACTCTTCTGATAGTTATATCCTTAAGCAACAACGGATTGTAGTTCAGTTGCTCCATTATAATCAGCAATTTAAACTTTTGTCGTCTGATATTTTCCTGTAATGTGAAAGAAATTCGATTAAAGACCTTCTTTAAACGAATCATCGGTTGAAATATAAAATTTGGCACAGACTCTTAAAATGGCACGAAATCGCCAAAGAAAGACCTTGACCACTACACTTCATTGGCGCGAAGTCGCCAAAGCTAATACAAGTAATATTTTCATTAGCTTTGACGACTTGGCGCACTTTTAAGAGTGTGTTTCAACTTCGAGATTTCAACCGAATCATCATATTCCATATATAAAATGCAACAAGGGTTCTTATGACTTTATTTAAAAATCCAGAAAGTTACCTGGATTACTTCATACAAAATTTTAAACAAGTTAAGACATAACTGTGAATATACATACATGCAAACACGTATTTTTAAGTTATATAATTAAGGAAAGGAAACGTAATTTTTAAAAATTTGTTGAAAATTAATTCATATTTCAGTTTTCACAGCATCAATTTATAGAGCAGCTTACTTTTTAGGTATTTCAACATCAGAAAAAAATGTAGCTTTTTTTAAATTCATTTTTTTATTGAATTTTGAAAATAACTAATATTATAATTTTCTCCGCTATGATCAGTAAGAAATTTTGATGCAGGCAATATAAGAGCTTTTCACATTACTCTTCAAGCATTAGGTTAGTCAATGGCAACCCATTTGGCTACCAAACAATTCGTTGAAGAAGGTTATGCTTGGATCGTCAAATAGGTTACCATATTGGCGACAAAGTCAAGAAGCTCATTAAACTAGAATTCAACGAATTTTTTTAAACAATTTACTCTAATATCATCTAATTACGAAAGTTTGAGGGTAAATCCAAATTTAAGAACAACATCTGTGCTTTTTTCTTTACAACACTGTCGTTTTTGTAACATTGAAAAACTACCTATAAACACTTAAAACGATATTTCAAACGGTTGCAGATTTTTTATATTATTTTTAAAATAGAAGGAAAATGAAGTATTTCAGAATATCTATATGTTTTGTGTTACGATATTATAAACTATTTCTATACGATTGTTTATTGCTTGTAATGTATTTTTCTGTGCCAACTTCATTCATAAAACTTAATTACTTTGCATTTTATTAATTCATAATATCATCATCAATCATCAATGTATTAAAGGTATTGTTGAAAAACTTACAAATACTTAAAATTCATTACCTCACAATTTAGACTTCAAATTTTTTACTTCTTGAGAATTCATAATAATTTACATTTAAATACCTGCGAAAAATATCGAAAATAAAAAAACTTTTTCTACTTACTGAAAATCTAAAATATTGTGATCATCTAAACAAACTTTTAAATATAGACTATCTTTTCTAATCTAAGCAAACTATCAGTTGCCAAATTTAGGTTCTAAATTTAATCCTGCATACTAATATTCAGTATTGAATACTATATGGACGGATTTTCTGTTTTGTTAATTTGTGATAGTGTCAAACTTCCTTGTCCAGGACCGATTTCTGGCGTAAAACCGGAAGTGGATCCTCGGTAAAAGGAAATTTTCAGTACCCATACAAACAATACAGAAAACTCACCCTTAAATTTTGAAATTATTACAATTGTATCAAACGTTTAGTCGATTTATTACCAATCATTTTTGCGTTACTTAACATTACTTTAACGGAGTCCACTTTCGCATCTCACATTTCTTTTTCGGAATGAACTTTTTTCCTGTACCCACAGAAAACTCACCCATAAATTTTAAAATTATTTATAACTAGAAAATCACCCGTCGTGGTATGACGGGTGCAAATTGCCTCTTCATTCGAGAGATTTCCCGTCAAATTTCACGTGTTTAAATAGATATATATGCGAGAGAAATGTTTAACATTGATTGAAAACAAATAAAATAATCATAAGTTTTATGACTGGAAATTTTTTTATTTACATATTATTTAAATATTTCTTTATTTAAAAAAACCTCTCGATGAACCATTTTCCGTGTGAAGTATTTTTCGTTTTTTAACAATTTTCCTTGTAATTCAATAACCGTCCAAACTACTTATCACGCGCATGATATACCACTGACGTAATTTACCACTTTCTATTAAAAAACGGAAATTAATTTTAAATATAGGATTAATATAATTTAAAATATCTCGGGAACTATTGATCATAGCGAGATAAATTTTATATCAATCGATAGAAAATTTTATTTCACTATTTTAGAGCTAATAAATTTGAAATTAGAACAACAATTACTCTTTTAAATTTAAAATTACTGAAATTTAGGTTCTCTAGCAATGAAATAATGCTGTTTAATGTTTCGCAGTGTTATGGCGCGAGTTTCATTGTTTTTGTCATCAGAGCATTACCGAGAGATCTGGTCTTTTATATTTGTAATGCTCATTGCTTACATGCAATTTCGTAAAAATAGCATGAATATCGGGAAGATATAAAGGTTTCTTAAAAATATCCCAATTTTTCCTACATCTTGTTTGCTTATAACATGCAGAGTTTTCATTCAAATCATATGAAACTTATAGAACACTCGACAATACGTTACAGAAGTATTGTATTACAATTTGAAGTAAATCTTTTGAATATTAGAGGAAATATAAATATTTGTACTAAATAATTTTTCTGCGCATATGCGAGACGTAGTGTAATTTTTCTTTTATAACTTTAAGGCAGATATATAAAGCAACTTACATGAAAATTCAAGTTGAATCCCGTTAAAATTCAGAAAGCTGTCGACATTTAAGTGAGGTGAATTTAAATTTCTCTTTGAGAGAAGCCAAGTAGTGAGGGGTCTTGCACAAACTGATATGCTGTAAACTTGAATCTTCGACTGATTATCGATAAAATACCATTTAAATAAGGTTTTTAATTCATAAGTGTACAATATAGGAATTCAAGATATTCAACTTTCCTAAAATTCAATGTTACTGTTCGTAGATTCAAGTTCAGAAAGTATCTATTTGTGGAAAACCCCTCATCATTACTTCTCTAAAAGCGAAATTTAAATTCACCTCACTCAAATGCCAACATCTTTCAGCATTTTAACGAGATTTAACTGGAATTTGTATATCAGTTGCTCTATAAATCAGGATTTGAAGTTATAAAAGAAAAAGACTATTCAGAAAAGCAAATCTGTACGTCAAGAGTGAAAATAGTTTCTAATATTATTTGAAAACTCTAAAATTATATTGAAAGCAGAGAAAGTAACGAGTTATAATAAGATTATTTTGTAAAAAAGTAAAGAACCAATATATGATAAAAGAAGACCATAAGAAAATCTAACATTATACAACAATGATTTTCTTATGAGTTTCTTATCACTGTCCTTGCATTCTAAACATTGAACTTTTGTTAGAGAAGGACTCTTACATGTATATCTGCTGCACCTACTGCATTTCATGGATGCTGATGATCTTTTTATTTCGTTTACGCACAAACCACAAGTTCCTCGTCTCAGTGCTCTTTGCTGTTCACTTGCTTCTTCAGATGATGATGCATGCGTTAGACTTAAAGACGAGGTAACGTCATATGGCGGTGATCAGATTTGGGCTCGACTAGTTAGGTATTTTTCCATGAGACTGAGTGCTTTTTCAAGAAAATTATCGGCTTGGATTATTAGTAGGTTTACTAAAATATTTTGACTATGTAAAATAAAGTATTAAATCGCCGTAATGCGCACTGGATGCATAAATACCAAAATAAGACGTTAAGACGTGAAAAAAATATCCTATTACAAGAGCCAGCGCGCGGCGTAAACTTTACGACAAAAGCATAAAACACTATGAAAATACCTTGAAACAAGAACAAACCCATTTAATCCTGAAGAGATGGGTTGCATGAAGGAATGACAATGATCTTCAGACAGTTTTGACCCCGAAACAGGGTATGAAAAATGCCGTTTGTCGCAAAATTTGCGCAGGTGCGCCCGCTGAAAGGATATATATATATATAACATATAAAAGATAACAAATTTTTTGAAAGTATAAAAATTACAAGACAGAAATAATGGACAAAAATGAAAAATGTGTGAAGAGGAAAATTTTATTTTTGAATTCGAAAATATGCTGCGCCAGCAAGAAAAAGTAATATAACATTGTAGACATGAAATAAAAAAGAATATGAAAAAACAATACAAATCTAAAATATGGGGGAAAATATGGTAGGAACATCATGGCAAACCGCTCTTCAGAAGGAGAGGTTTTCCAATGACATTCAAAGTCCTTTTTTCTGCGTAATGACTCGCGAATAAAAGCTAATATAAGCCGTTATCCTCTCCCCCAAAATCACCAACTGTAAAAATGAAAAATTCTAGAATGAAACAGAAAAATGCATGTTTTTTGTTGCCGGCTTCTTAGGTATGTCATTTTTTTCTGTTTCACAATTTGTGTTTATTTTTATTTTAATCTTGGTTTTTTTGCGTTCGATTTCTTGAGATCGTTTTTTTTTATGTACATTTTTTTGTTTTATATTTTTTCTGAAAGAAAGAACTACTTGCTCATTGTTAATAGAAAAATTACAAGAAAAGCAATTTATGCGATTTGTCAATCATATAAAATACTAACTTTAAAATGTTCACTTCATCGAAAAGTGGGAAAAGTGTAAAGCCAAATATCTGTAGCATTACATAAAATCAACTAGAAGATGAAATTAGAGACCCTCATATTACAGTACCTTGGCGCAATCACGTTTATGAACTATTTAAAATCTAACTATGAGACGTTAATAAAATTTCACTGAAAAAGTAACGAATAAAATTGGGAATTGAGTACTGGAAAATAAATGATTTAAGGGATCCTAGGAAGAAGTTTCTACTTCAGCTTAAATAAAGTCAAGTTAAGGAATTCGCTTTATGCGAACCAAAATTCTTTTTATCTGATTTTTCTTTGCCAGGCCTCAATTAACAGAAACTGCAAAATGTTGTGCATTTTCTCTTAACTACGAAATATTCATTAGAAAATAAATTATCATGAAAATTTAACACATTCGATTGTTAAATAATTATAACATAAAGATATCAATAATTTATTTGTTTTATAATTATTTAATAATCGACTGGATGTAAGTAGCACGTGCCTGCTTTTAAATAACATACATGAAAAAAATACATGCAAATTTCGAATTTTGCCTTCTTATGGGGAGATTTGTTTTTATTTTCCACTCTATTTGTGTTAGAGTATCAATTTTATTTAATTTTGCAGCTTTTATCATGGTAGTATAAATTTTTAAATATAGCTTAATTTAACACCTGTAATCTGTGCAAATATGATCTATTTAAATTTGCTAGTTACAATTAATAAATTTAGAATAGTATAAAAATGTATTGGAATCCTGAAAAAAGAACACAGCAATGCAATACAAAAATATTTTGCGACAGATGAAACTACAGTATTGTTTTAAAGCAACGAAACATGTACTGAATATGAGCTCTTACATCATCTGAGGATCAGAAGTTTCCGTTCGCCGGATTGCAAAGGACTTGGAATGATTCTGTTATCATCGGAACACTATGAAACCTTCAATTTGGAAGTGGATTTTAAACAAAAATAAAATAAAAGCTCCGTCTTCTATCTTGATGGAAGTATAAGATATCTCTTATGACTAGAGAAATCTCTTCGTAAGTGTGAAGAGAAACAGAAGGACTAAAAGAAGATGGTTATTCTGTTTCACCTAACAGACAGCAATTGCGAAGCGGGAAGATTTTAATATATTCGTAAAATAAGTTGTCACTTTCAAAAGTGAGATATTTAATTTGAGCTGCACTGATAGTTCGTATGCAGATTTTAAAAAAAAAACATGCTGTAGCCCTGGTGTCTTTCACTTCTCATATCTACATGAAATCTGATCATATTTCTCTTAACAGCCAGAGCTCGTTTTAAAAAGAAAATTCTATTCAAATCTTTTAAGTTGTTGCTTCTAAAAAGAGAAGACCACTTCCCTTTTACTCCTGCTAACCTCCAATTTAGGGTAAACCTCTTCAGTTATTTCCACATGAGACTTTTCTATCTGTTTTCCTTTTATAAGGCGATATTTACTAATAAATGAATTTCTAAAACAAATTATAAAACATCACGGTTGTTCATCAAACTTGTTGACATCAAGAAGTTTGAGAGAAACAGTGAAATAGGCCGAGGGTAATATTTTGTACAACTCAAATTTAAAACACAGAATCATGTGAAAATGAAAATATTTCTCAATAAAATATTACGTTTGTATTCCAATAAAATATTATAGCAGGGCTATTCATTTATATACAATTGTTTATTACCTTTACAAGAAAAAAATGAAGTAAAAGTTAACTCTAGCTTAGGGATATATTAATTAATTCGAAATTTTAATAATTTATTAATTGTAACTGTTAGGGATGTATTGTTATATATACATATTGTTAGGAAGCTGTAAAGTTGTCTCCCTATTGTGGTAATGTTACGGCAGGAAAGAGATTTTTACAGAGGTTTTGCTGGAAATCAAGCTAATTAATCCCGACCTTGGCGACAAAACGCAGCTTCTAAAAATATGGCCCTATTCTACAAAGAACGGAAATATCGAGATGTTCGAGAGAAGTCTATGTGACGTCACATTTTGAAGGAAAAGGTAAAAATACCGAGTTTGGAATTTTGTCAAAAGTGCAAGCTGGTGAGTCAATATAAACTGAGCGCTATTGGTAGCGTTGTGACTGATTTTTATTAGAGATCTGCTTGTATTGTTAATCTAAATAAATGGCATTTAGTTTTGTTACGTGTGCTAAGTGTTTTTCTGGAATATTCATGTAATAAAGAGCTATTTTTTTACTATCCTTTTATTGGACTGCATTCACGTACACCCACCAGACGATTTTTGGTAACAATGTTTACATTTCAATTAAAGAGCAAAAAGGGAGTCATTTACCGGAAGAGAAGTTGCTATTTTGATAAGGGTAAAACTAAAGAAAACATATAGAAGAACCAAAATCGACCACACCCTCGCACTGAGCAGTGCCGCTGCTCAGAAAGTTAATTATATACTTCTTCAGCGGCAGGAGGGAATGATACCATACCCCTGGCGACAGACACGCTTGTTAAGTCACTAATGACGACTGGGATGAAATAAATCGTATTATTTCCCCGTTGCCACTTACCCTCGTTACGGCAATGACCATGGTGAAAAAACAGAGTTTATGTCACTTTTTAAAGTCGAGTACGATAAGGGCGAAAAAATACAAGGCCCCTGGTGCCGTTTACAGAACCCAAGTCACTGATGGTGATGGTGAGACGGGATAATCATAATATGACCTGGGCGCCACTGATCCTCGCTACACCACTCACAATATTTCACGCTTTCCGCTTCGCGGTGCGTTAAAGACGATATTCGAAAATGCATTTTGGACGTCTCCCTTTAGATATATTGGTTCCAAAATTTAAACGTGTGTGTGTGTGTGTGTGTGTGTGTTTCAAAGTTTGGTCCAAAGACCACGTATTAAATTTCATTCATCTAGCTCGATCTGTTTATCAGTTATAGCGTTCACGAATACGCGAACATACAGTCCAACGGCAGACGGTCAGCTCGCAGACTGATTTGGTCCAAAATTTGACACACATCTACAATTCGGATGTTAAAACTATATGCTAAATTTTATCCACATAGCTCTTCGCGTTTTTGAGTTATCGTGTTCATAGACTGACATATAGACATAATAACAAATAGACATAATTTTTTTTCGGACTCGCAAAGGTTTGAAAAGCTGGAGATTCATGAAAACATTGGGTTGGAATTTTTTGACGATTTTACAATACTTTCTCTTCTGGGAGAGTTTTCTGTTTTGTTTATTCGGGTAATGTGGAACTTCCGCTGTACCGACCGACTTTCTGCGCAATGCTTCGTCAGTAGGAATCTTCGAAATTTCAACACTCCGTTTGCAGCTGTTAATTAATGTTTAAAGTAGAGTTTTTTAATGTTAAGTCTTAAGGCTACTTTCAAATATTAAATTTGATTTTCCTATTGCTGTAGCTCTCAATGCTTTCTTAAAAGCCACATTTTGTGGAAAGGCTGCCATAATTGTACGTTAACGTTCGTTTTGGCAACTTCTAAGTCTTGTTTGGCGATTAAGCTTTTTACCAAGCGATTTAGATAACCACTGGCAGTTAAATTTCTAACCAAATGATTTTGCTAATTACAATCGTTCCGTTTAGAATTAGGGTGTATTTTTAGCCGTTTTATATAAAAAGAATTAAACGAAATAAAAAATAATAATAAAATTCAACGCTTTGTATACTAAAGAAAGAACTGGTTCGAACTTGGCTCTTCATATAGTAACCAAATGAATATGGCGATTGCTTAGATCGGAGGGTTACCGGAAAGCGTTCTGTGAATCCAAATAGACAAAACAGAAAACTCGTCCATACCAATAAGTTTTCTTTAAGAAAAAAGGGGGTAATTTTACAGCATTTTTCAAATCAAGCTTTTTCCTTTTCCAAAACTGTGAAATATTCGAAACTTAGCTGAAAGGCAGAGAAATACAGAAAAGTGGCAAGTTCATTGACTAGATTTTATCTGTCTGCTGAATATTGATTGATAGGTCTGAACATCAAGATGATTGCATGCATCTTGTGTCTTGAACTACTTTTTCCAAAGAGATGCAGGTATTCTTACTAGTTTTTATAAAGTTTAAGCTATTGATTGTTCCTTGACCAAATATTGGAACTAAAATATTTTGAAACAGTCGGCTTAATCAGTATTAACAAAATCACAATAAAATGTCTGCGTTTATAGTATTAAAAATTACAATAAAATGTCTCGCCTTTTCCAACATGATTCAAATGTTTTAATCGTGCCAAACTCGCCAAACCTTTGGATAAAGAAAACTGCCACCATCTTGAAAGGAGTTCTAAAAATACAAATCATTACATATACATCGTTTTTATTGCTTGAAGGAATATTTATGCCAAATTCCAAGAAAATCGAACTACGCGTTTATCAATGGCGTAACAACAAATTTACAGACAGACAAAAAACTGAACGGTCGAGTTAAAACGGAGAGAGAGAGAGAATTGATTGGTTGAAGTAGATTAGCGTCCCGATTTGAAACTATACGAGAGCTATTTAAGTATTAAATAAATAATCATCATAATGCTTCACAATTAATCGTTAAATTTACATACATAAAAATAAACTTATTTATTTGGTCAATAAACGGCTTATTTTGAAGCTAAACTAGTAGTTCTGAGAATAGTAGACATCGCTTTAAAAAATATACATATTGCAATCTTTAAAACTTAGTATTTTTTTAAAATTAAACAAGTCTCTGTTTTTATCTTTGTTCAAAAATTACAATTAAACATATGTTTTTTTTATCAGTATTATAGAATTTACAATTAAATGTCTCTAATTACTAAAATTATTCAAATGTTTTAATGGTGCCAAAGTCGCCATTTTCTCCAAAGAAACCATTAACACGGCCACCATTTTGGAACGGAATCAAAAAATAAAAAAAGTTTTACACATACGTCGTTTTTAAGGACTTAAAAAAACAAAATGAGCTGTCCAGGTGAAAAAAGAACTAACTTTGCTCGTCAATGATCATTATAATGCATCCCAATTAATCGGTTAATTTTCTTTTAAACACTGGACCGTTTATTGAGCTGTTTGTTCAGTAAACGTCCCGTTTAGCTACATTAGCGTTATTGATGACTTCATGGTGTAATTTGAAAGAACGGTCAGATAAGGAGGATGGCACCTGAACTTGTCCAAACTTCTACACCAAAGTAAGAACATTCGAGTCCGAAAAGATAGTGGTTTTTTGATGGAACGGTATCGAACAAATGATCCTCCGATACTATAGCCAAAATTATGCCACTAGGCAGGTTATAATCATGCAATGTAAAATGATTTTATATTTAACATGTTGTGTAAGCTACTTTCTTTGTGCACCGGGCGCCCCCCCCCCAATGTGAAACTTTCTTGCGACCTTCTTGTCTGAAGACAAAAGATTGTACTAGAAGGGGCGGAACTGTGACGTCGGCGACAACGACAATATCTTCAGCAGGGGTGTAGTGGAGCAAAAGAAATTGTGAAAACGTCCTTAAAACAGCATTACTTTTGTCACACATTAGAGCTTTCTGGCACTACTTTTCGAACGTTTCGACACTGCTTATTTTGTGACTACGCCACTGATCTTCAAATAGCGACAGGTCCTGCCCTCGACTTTCTCGTATACTTACTGAATATTGTGCGATTTATGCTAATATACTCGATAGATTTAATATACTCGATTCTCTTTTCTAATATAGAAAAGAGAATTTAGTTTGAATTTTGATTCCATCCATCGATTCGGTCCAAAATTTGATACAGATCAAGAAATTTGGCGTCAAGTCAAATACCAAATTTTATTCACATTGCTTCTCGAGTTTGTGAATTATCGTGTTCGCGTACAAACGGAGACAAACAAAGAGAAAGATTTCACGTATTTAATCCAAAATAACACGCATATCGGCAATTTTGGTGTATACGTTCATATAAAAAAATTCATTCATCTAGTTCGTTGCATTTTTAGGTCATCCTGTTCGTATACATGTGGACAGACAAACAAGGAAAGAGAGTTGGCGTATTTAGTCCAAAATTAGATTTATATCTACAATTTTGGTGTAAAGACTCATATACCAAATTTTACTCATCTAGCTTGTTGCATTTTTGGGTTATCGCTTTCGCATGCATATACATATACATATTACGTACAGGCAGACTTCCATTGGGCGAATTTTGCTCAAAAGTTAATAAAAATCTGCATTTTTTTCGTTTAAAAACCGTAAACCAAATTTCATTCGTGAAGATTGCTACATTTTTTAGTATCACAGGTAGAAAGACACAATAAATTCAAAACAGGTTTCAGCGGGGTTTATAATTAGAAGATTCATCAAAATCTCGAGGTCAAACCTCTCTTTTGGTCTAATTAGTTTAATTAATCTAGTATTCTTTAATTAGTCTTTTCATTCTTTTTATATATTTCGTATACAACAAAATAAAACGATTCCATCTTCGTAGAATTAGAAAAAGACAAAAAAAAAAAGATATTTAAAATTTTCTCACTGGGTGGTGCAGCACCATTATCTTATAGGACATTTGCAGATTAAAAAATAAATAGATTACTGAAGCAAAATTGAATAGTTCATTTACATTTTCTTTAGTTTAATAGCAGAAGTTCATTTCTGAATTTAATTTCTTTTTTTTCTTTCAAGAATTCATTTTAAAGCACTTTTTTTTCTCCAAAATTTTGCCAGGGGTGGTACGCTCTTTGAAAACCGAAAAATGAAAATGTGCATAAGAACGGTATTTTGAATTGAAAAAAGCTTTACGAATTGAATTTCGGCAGCGTTTTCAGTTAAACTGAAAAAATGCAATGAACTATTAAATTTTATTTTCATAATAAAAAATCTGCAAGAGTCATATTACATAATGGCGCAGAGCCATCTGTCACCGAAATATCAATCATTTTTTCCTTTCATTTTTTTTCAGTTTTCAGAGAGCGCATCACTTGTACTATATTCTATAGTGCCGCAGCAACCAGGAGGCAAGGGGGTATAGATGCACCAGGCATTAGTTTTAAGGGCTTTTTGCTTATGATATTTTTAAAGATAAATATGATGGGAGGACGTAAAGATAATATCATACCCCTGGCGCCATTTACGCTTGTTGAGCCAATAATGACGACCAGGATATAAAAAAATCGTGTTTTTCGAGCGTCACTTACTGTCTGTCTGCCACGAGAACTCTCGCTGTCAAATTGTCTAGTTTACGGTGGTCGCTACAGCAATTGGCTATGCTAGTGAAGATCCATTTCGTTTAGGAGGAATCCAAAGGAAGACGGTGTTTTTTCATGCTTGGCGCCAATTTGCGGCGGAACACATTTGAATGAATTTCTACCTACTAGAAATGGATTCTTCTTACGATAACCTGTTTCTATAGCGACCGCTGTAAACTGGACAATTTGGCGGCGGACAGACAGTACTCTAACTCCGCAAGTGGCCTTGGTGACAAAACATTAAGGATTTTTTATAGTTTTGAAGGCGATGGAAGAGGTAAAAAAATACCATGCCCGGATGCCGTTTACACAAGATAAGTCACTGATGCTAGGGGGCGGAAAAATAATAATATGACCCGGGCTCCACTTACCGTCGCTACACCACTAACATTCTAGTAAAATTTTGTTTCGTTTGGAGCCATTAAACCGGCTCTATGGCCTTCTTAGTAGACCAACTTCAATTATCAAAACGCTGTAAACAAATAAAAGCTTATTATTTTTTTTTATTTTTATTTTAAATTGCTATTTTTTATATCCGTTAGCAAAATTTCTTGAAGCCGCCTGCGTTTTATTCTAATTCAGTGCTCAACAAATGTCTCCAGAAAACGTTTTAGTAGTTGCCGTACAATGAATGCTCCAGACGGGAAAATTTTTAATGACAATTTAATTTTTATGTGCACAAATTTCAATTTTACAAACGACGTTCAGTTTGGAATACGGCCAAATTACTTAACAACATTCCTAAATTCTCCTTGAATCAATTTTACTCTTATTCTTCACCGCTGAGTTTAATTTTTTTGGCTTCAGTCGGTGTCTGATCCTCCAAGCATTTCTTGCTAGGAGCATTGGTTTCATCCAGATATTTGAAGAATCTTGCCCATTTCGGGGTTTTAAGCTTCATCTCTCCTACTCCAATCGATGTTAGGTATCGCGTAAAAACCTCCTTGAGTCTCTCCCTGTCTTCTTTGGAAAGCCTGGCCTCTCGAAGGATCACTTCCACAATGTCCCATCTGCCTCCCGAGATAAAAATTTCAAAATATTGTATTACAAGCTCACTAAATACTAGTCCTTCTCTGGTTGCAGCATCTACACTTCTAAAAGTTATTTCGAGACCTTCTATATCTTCGAGCCCAAGAATATTTTCCAAATACGAATCGGTCTCAAGTTGTTGATCCACAAAGTTCTTTCTAAAATCGCAAGGAATGCGAAGAAAGAATTCCTGAAATAGTGTTTGAAAATAGTGGCCTGAATTTAGAAAACTTTCATACATCTCCAACAACAGAGAGTCGTACTCTCCTTCATCAATAAAATCCCAGATAAGGTCTGCAATCTCCGAGAATTGGTCTTGCAATGGCCAGTGGAGAAAACATTCCAAAACTTCTTCAGGCTGCTCTTCAAAAATCCGCATCTTCTGGTCAGGAGTAATTACAGATAACAAAGAGCGGAACATTTCAGAAACTTTTTCCTTTGGAAATTTCCCATAATCGTAATTTCCGATGGCATTTCGAGATGCTAATACGGCTCTGGTTGTTCTAATTAAAGAAGCCTCTTTCTCTTCATACGTCAATTTCTGAAAAAAATATTCAGCTGCATTTTTATTACCTTTAGCTGCTGAATACTGAAAAGCATACTGATGAAAGGTGAGCTGATCTCTTCTGTATGATTTAGTCAGGTTATCCAATTTAGATTCTTCTCCTTGAATAATGTAAGGCCACCAAGACTGCAGACCCAGCCGTTCCATTTGCAAAGGGTATTTTTCGTTGCACAAAAATGCTTTTTTTTTATTGTTAGGAAGTTCTTGCCAAAGCTGTGGGATGTAATCTTCCAAGCAATATAAACAAGCAAGTTTGTATCGTTTCACATTATCTATAACATCAGAACATACGAGTTCTTCCGCTGTTTTTGGGTAGTCTACTGTCCCTGCTGCAGTCCAACATAGTTTTTCCAAAATAGGTACATTGAAGTGTAAATGTGAACATTCATTTGTATCGAGTAAATATCCTTCATGAAATGCTTTCCATCGTGCTACCTGTTGACCCATTGGCTTAAATGTATCAATTAACTGCTTCGTTAGCGACTTGGGTAAAACAAATTTCGAGATTTTATCCGACATTTTGTCTTCAACGGTTTCTCGCCAAACCTTTAAATTGACGCCGTCGTTGAACAGATACTTGCGTCGGAAATTCCCAATCGACTCCAAAATATCTGATTCCTTAAATAAAACAGCAACCACTCTTCTGATAGTCATATCCTTAAGCGACAACGGATTGTAGTTCAGGTGCTCCATTATAATCAGCAATTTAAACTTTTATAGTGTGATATTTGTCTGTAATGTAAAAGAAATACGATTATCGACTTCCTTTAAACGAATCATCGGTTGAAATCTAGAATTTTGTACAGACTCTCTTAAAACGGCACCGAATCGCCAAAGCAAGACCTTGACCACTACACTTCATTGGCGCGAAGTCACCAAAGCCAATACAAGTAATACTTGCTCTAGCTTTGGCGACTTGTTGCCCTTTTAAGTGTGTGTACCAAATTCTAGGTTTCAACCGAATCATCATCTTCCAAATATAAAATGCAACAAGGGCTCTTATGACTTTATTTAAAAATCCAGAAAGTTACCTGGATTACTTCAGACATAATTTTAAATAATTCAGTTCATAAATGTGAATATACATACATGCAAACACGTATTTTCAATCTATTTGATTAGCGAAAGGAAACATATTTTTAAAAAATTTGTTGAAAATTAATTTATATTTCAGTTTTCGCAGCATCAATTCATATAATAGCTTACTTTGTAGGTTTTTCAACATTAGATAAAAATGTAGCCTTTTTTAATTGAATTTTGTAAATAACTAAGATTATAATTTTCCCCACTATGATCAATAAGAAATTTTGATGCAGACAATCGCTTTTCACATTACTGTTCAAGCATTAGATTAGACAATGGCAACACATTCAGCCACCGAACAATTCGCTGAAGCAGGTTATGTTTGGATCGCCAAATAGGTTGCCATATTGGCGACAAAGTCAAGAAGCTCATTAAACCAGATTTCAACGAGTTTTTTTTTTTTAAATTTACTCTAATATCATCTAATTACGAAAGTTTCAGGATAAATCCAAATTTAAGAACAACATCTGTTCTTTTTCTTTATAACACTGTCGTTTTTGTAACATTGTAGAACTGGTTGAAATCTAGAAGTTGGTACATACTCTTAAAATGGCGCCAAGTCGCCAAAACTAATGCAGGTAATCCCTGCATATGGCTTTGGCGACTTGGCTCCAATAATATGCAGCGGTCAATGTCTTGCTTTGGCGATTTGGCAGCGTTTTAAGAGTGTGTACCAACTTCTAGATTTCAACCGTAGAACTACCTATAAACAATTAAAACGATATTTCAAATGGTTTCAGATTTTTTATATTATTTTTAAAATAGAAGGGAAATGAAGCACTTCAGAATATCAAGATGTTTTGTGCTCGGACATTATAAACTATTTCTATACGATTGTTTTTTGCTTGTAAATTTTTTTTCTGTACCAAATTAATTCATAAAAGTTAATTACTTTACATTTTATCAATTCATAATGCATTAAAAAGATTGTTGAAATACTTAAAATACTTAAAATTCATTACCTCACAATTTTGAATTCAAATTTTTTACTTCTTGAGAATTAATAATAATTTGCATTTAAATGCATGCGAAAATTATCAAAAATAAATAATCTTTTGCTACTTACTGAAAATCTAAAACATTGTGAAATAAACAAACTATTTAATCTAGACTATCTATTCTAATCTAAGCAAACTATCAGCTGCCACATTTAGCTTATAAATTTAATCTGCATATTAATATTCAGTATGGAATATTAGATGGATGGATTTTCTGTTTTGTATATTTGAGATAGTGTCAAACTTTCTTGTCCAGTACCGATTTCTGGCGTAAAACCCGAAGTGAATCCTCGGTACATAAATTTTCTGTACCCGAAACAAACAAAGCAGAAAACTCACACATAAATTTTTAAATTATTTATATTGTATCAAACGTTTAATCGATTTATTACCAATAACTTTTTCGTCACTTAACATTACTTTAACGGAATCTACTTTCGAATCTGATATTTCTTTTTCGGAATTAACTTTTTTAGCATCTGATATGAACTTGGAACCGCATATGATCATCCTACCAGATGTGAAAAAATATTCAGAAATATTAGTTATTGGTTGAGAAAAATTCTGTTTTTTCTACCTTTTTCCTAAGATTTTAAAAATTCCTTAATTTTGATTTTTTTTAAAATTGTTGATATTTGTTTTGGATGTTGGTTGACTTTGAATTTTGAATTCTTGGTTTTTTTATTTGCTTATTTTGAAATGGATAATTTTTGTCATTTATATATGAAATTAAAATTAAATTATGTTATATAAATATTTAGCTGGAAAAAACTAATGAGTGATTCATAAATATCAATTTTAAAAAAAGTTAAACCATAAATTATTTGAAAATAACAATAAACAATTTTTTTCTTTTCTGAATAATAATTAATTTCATTATTCTTATTCTCAAGACTAGAGACAAAGCGACTGAATAGTGAAGTATGGAGGGATTTTCTGGTTTTTTTTATATGTGATTATGTGTAATCTTCCTTGGCCAGGACCGATTTCTGATGTGATGCTTCAGTGCGACTCCTGATGAAACTGGAAGTGGATCCTGAGCACGGAAGTTGTGTATAACTGAAATAAATAAAGGAAAATTTAATTTAATTTTTTGATAAGATTTTAAATCTTAAAATTATTTAATACATTGCAATAAATTTGTGTTCTTTATAGATAATAATTTATGTTATGAAGCAATAGTCTCTTCAATGTATGACTTAATGTGTCATCAAATGGTTTCAATATAACACAAAAAAGCATTTCTTTGTCCTATATTACTTCAAAGTTTCGCTTAGAATGGTTTCAGCACGTGTTACACGAAACCAGTGCCGGATTAAGATGTGTGGGGGCCCTTAAGAAATGCATGTTTCGGGGGCCCTTTGACTCCTTCCAAACTTTCGAAACTAGGCATTTTTTATTGATTTTAAATTAATATCCATGAAAGCAGTTCTTAAGCAACAAAGATTACGACAGACTGAAACAACAAAACAATTGATTGCGGGGCACCTTCAAGAGAGTTTCTTTCAGTATGTCGCCAATAGAAAAAACTTAAATTTCAAAGTCATTTAAATAAAACGCTAAAAAAATTTGCTTATCTTTTTTTTTGACGCATTCGAAATATCTATATACAAAGTTTGCGAATCTTGCTGACATGTTAATCATTCCACCAACTGATAACAAAACAGATCTGTAAGCGAATTGATCTGAAGCGAAAGGAATCTGCTAAGGAGGTTGGATTGATCTGGAGCGAAAGGCATAAAAACCGATCCCACTATAGACGCCTATGGGAATGTCTTTTACTACGCCAAGTTGATCATTGCACCCGCTAGGGTTTCCGCGTTTACTTTGATTGGCGCGAAACTGAGGTTTTTTTATATCGTGTTTTCAAAAACCTTCCATTTTTATTTACAATTAACAACTAATAACAAATTATTTCCAACTTTAAGACACTCAAGAAGGAATTCATTTTACTTTACGTCACACACTACACACACAAAAAAAACTACAAAGTAGAAATGTTTACATCCTTATAGCATCTCTCGGTCGTCGTAGAAATAGAAAAACTTTACAAAGCATTTCTCGCCAATAAAGCGAAATATCGCCAAATATTGGCATCGAAAACACTCCCCATAGGCGCCTATAGTGGGATTGGTTTTTATGCGAGGGAAAAGTATCTGCTTAGGAGGTTCTATTGATCTGAAACGAAAGGAATCTGGTAGGGTCCCAAAAGCTCTGGGGCCCTAGGTAGTTGCCTACTCTGCCTATTTGGTTATCCGGCCCTGGCGGGAGTATTCTAACCTAGACTTTCTCATATATTAACTTTTAAATACATACTGTACATAATTTTT